>JAGQAX010000005.1:9079845-9209845 GCA_019142605.1 Cephalopholis sonnerati | reverse complement strand
CCAGCAGGTGATTTAACAGTGAGAGGTTAATAAAAGCCATAAATCAAATAGTTTTCTCATCTCAATGTGTAAAACTGCTTTGGGTAAGTGCAAAAATCATCTCTGCCAAGTGCAGTGGATGATTACCCCACCAAGGCTTCCTCCAGACCACATTAGGCTTTTCTGTCTCCCATAACTTGTAAAGATAGTGGTCATACTTTTCCGTGCTGAAATCCAAGCACCAATAGGTTTCTTGACAACCCTGTGTGAACCACACAAAGGCCCATGATTTTTTTTTTTTTTTTTTACAGTTTACCAATTAAACAGGACATGTTTGGGGTAGTTTAGAAACTATGTCTCAACTGTAGAATATCCTCATCAGTACATATCTTGGTCACCATTCTTCTTTATACTATTGGTTAAGATAACTCTCTTGAATAATTTTTCTTTATAAACTCTTTTGTAAAGACATCAATAGTCTCATATGAGTAGGACTGACGTTAATGCAAAACAAAATCATTGTACTGCACCATTTTGTACAGTAGATGATGCAATAAGTCCAAATCATGCCGTAAAACAAGTTGTTTGTCATTGCCTTTTCTGATCTGCCACCTGGTAAAGTTTGGGTAGGTTTAGGCACAAAAACTAATTGCTTAGTGTTAGAGAAACGTTGTGGTTATGGTTAAAAGCAGCTAACAGTGACTGTTGGTAGAAAATGGGATGTGAACCGTGGTCTCTTATGTCATAGTCACATGCTCTGCTGTCTCAAAAGCAAGATTTAAAACTTATTTTTCCAGAATCTTCCTAGAGCTGCCTCCCAACCATCAACAGTTTGTTTTAATTGTTTGCAGCTGTGAGTAGCTCCTCTACTTTCTCTGTGCAATGCATCATGGGTCACTGGTGTCCATCAACAGCACGCTCAAAAATGAAGAATGTTAAGTATACATGCTCACTTTTTCAAGATACTTAGGATGTACTGTGATTGAATTGTAACCAAGCAGCTCTGATGAATATTCTTGTGTTGAACCATGGAGGATGTGTCTGTCCTTACACATGAGAAAACGGAAAAATCCAGCCACAGCTGTGCACATCATTAGGGTGGCAGCTACAATCATATTCTAATTCATTTTCATAAATGACATGCTGTTACATGTGTAAGCATGCAGCCAAAGAGAGGGCAAAGTACAAGGACACTGAACCACTAATGTTGTTTGATTGTAGATAAAGTCTGCTGTGGACAAACCAACATAAAACCATAAAAAGATTTAACAGTTCTAATAAATATTAGTCTATTTCATATTCAAAAGCCATCTGACCTGTAGTTTTCAACATTTAGTAAACAGAAGGGGGGTCATATTGCATTGCATTGCATACCTTATCATAATTTATTGCCCACACAGTAAATGCAAACACACACACACACACACACACACACACACACACACACACACACACACACACACACACACACACACACACTCTCTAAGGTCAAAAAAAGTTTCAAATTCCACATGATGAGAATAGAAAAGTTTACAGGAAATACTGTTATTTGGCAGTTTTAATTTTTTAAAAATCACCACACAAATGCACACACACACACTCTTACACACTCACATACACAAACCCAGCGTGCAAACAGAAACACCTCCCGTCAGTCTCTCTGGAACTCTTTGAAACTAAACCAATATTTGTCGTCCACGTCTGAACTCAGCCGGCTCTCCTCCCTCTCTGTGTCAGAGTTCCACCCCAACTATCACAGACTAGTACAGCCTGTACTGGCCCTGTGCCAGCTACACACACGCCCACACACACACACACACATACACTAACACACCCACACACACATGCACACACACGCACCTACTTAAGCACAAAGCACTGGCCATCTAAATGAGGCCATGTAATTGGCTACAAGATTTATAGTCAGACTTTTCTTTCACTGCACTGAAGGCCTGTTCATGGCCTCAGAGTGGGCTGTGAACGAGACAGAGACACTCGACTCTGATATACTCCCTTCACCCAATTCATTCATTAGCTGTGTTTTAACAGCACACAGAATCCCCTTTTAAAGGAAAAAATACATGCCACACACTTTACAATTGGGTGATAATAAGTTACTTTGTCACCAAAAGTCCGATTTCTTCTCTAGGTACCTGCTTTTTCTCAGTCTGACTGACTTTCCTCCAGTCAAAGGAACTGCCCCTGTTCCATCACTTGCATGTTGGTGCAGAATTATGTCTGTGTAGAGTTTGACACTAGGACGCTGTTTTCACATTCATCTGCTGAAGGAGAAAAGTTTCTCTGAGCTCACTTTTAGTACATTTACATGACATTTAGAGAAAATGGATTTATTGTGAGTGCAACTAAAACCTGGACTTTTGAAATAAATATAAACATGTTAGTGTGACTGAAATCATACTAAACAAAATTCTCAAAGTTGGTCTAACAGACCCAGATAATTTGACTGGGAGTCAAATTACTCCTGCATGTATACAGTCAATCAGACTCAAACTGGCCTAGGCCCTCTGAACATGCGCCACAGTTTCCAACCCGGGCTTTGACCTGGCAGTTGAATGGCATTGAATGCATAACAGAAGAAGAAGCCAGTAACAACATGGCGAAATCTACATCCAGAGCCATGCATTTTTGGACTGAAAGCATGTACAGAGCTGTTAAGTTGTCCACCATAGTACCAGTTTGTTGCTAGCTAACTGTAGCTAACTTAGTTGGTAACTGTTGGGTCTGTGACGTAGTGGGTCAACCGGAGAAAGGTCCGATACTAACAAGCTGAAAGGGGTCATATCGCCATCCATGGTAGCAGAGTCGGACACACTTTGGTCAATAAATCAATACCCCTCCCTAGGGACAAGGACAGTAGTCCAATTGAATGGCCTAGTCAAGCTATAACTGTAGCTTGACTTAACTGTGCATGTAAACATACTGTTAAAATTTCAGTTTGACATACCAGCAAAACTTTGTGACATCGCAACTAGTTTGGAGACAATCATGGTCTCGATATCAAAATTTAAAAAACTTCAGTGTATGCATATTAAAAATGGATTTTCCATTGAAGCAGGAGACATCCAGCAATCCAGCATGAACAATACAATGGACAATACTTGCATATTAACAGATTCTGTATCTTTCATTGAGAAAGAAAGTGGATGTAAGTACGGATTTTTTTTTTTTTTTCATTTTTACACCACATCAGACACAAATAACTATTATTAAAAGCAGAGCATTATATGTCTTCAAACTGAAGGGGATCTTCTGACCAGCAGCCATGTGATCACATGTCCTTCTTGGACACAACGCATGGTGGATGTGTGGACGTAGCTACAGAAGATTACTAGAGATGAGTAAGACATGAAAAAGATTCTTTCCCAGCTGTGTTACAAGATAAGACAAAAGATGTGATGAGGATGAGAACTAGACTAGCACTGTTGTATGTCCAGATCTGTAGCTGTCCTATTCAAGTATCACTGTATGCATGGTGAATATGTATCACTTTGTATTGCATTACTGGAATGACTTTAGTTTCATTTTGTGGAATTAAATCAAAGTGACAAACAAGTAAAGCTTAATGAAGCATATCACAGCATCTCAGATTGCATATATTGTGAGGCAGCATCAATAACGATACACATTGTAATGCTACCTGTTATAAGGGCTTTTTAGGTCATTGTGTAATGATACAAAGTGTTTTTGGTGACAGACAGATGTTATCAGTGTTCTGCTACAGTACAAGCGTTGACCCCGAGATGTGTGTGAAACGTTTTGGTTGCATCAGTGCATTTTGGATGTCAGATAAACTGTTGCGCTGAGCTGCACATCGGTAAAGAGAACTGAAGTGATTTAAAAAAGTGAACTCAGTACAGAGAAATGTGTGGTAACAACTGGAATCCCCAAGGTAATTAACACTAAGGTGTGTCCACTCTTTTACTCAAAACACACGTGTTGTAATCGATGGATTTCTGCCAGTATGACTTTCATAAGCTGGTCCAGACTCCAAACTCCAAGTCACATCACTTTACAGGGGCATTTATCCACGAAAATATTAAATTGGATACAGCAGAGGCAGGGGGCTCAGTTCAGATTGTTATACAGTATAATAACCTGACAAACCCTCAGACAGCAGACACAGGATTTGACTCTTTTGTCCGAGAATTGCACATGCCGTTGTAGAGAATCTAGCAACTGTTCTTGAGAATTTGGACAAATCATCTTCTACCAACGGCCTTAGCTTAACTTATCAACACACTAACTTCATTACTGGAGTGCAACATTATTTTTAAAGGATTTATATACATAAATGAACATGATTTATAAAATATTTTGATCTGCTTTCATTTTTTTACTTGCCCTGTGCCAAAAAATGCTCTTAAACATGCCTTCAAAATCTAAAACTAACAGTATGTACTGATAACATCGGTTTCAAAATGTACTGCTATGATCATCTTTGTTTTAAAATATATTATATTTTTATGAAAATGCTAGCCCTTTAAAGATGTGTCCTAAAATTTGGTCAACTTAATCAGATTTCTACAAAAAAAATAAAAGGGGTTAGCTATACCACTAGGACTCCTGTCTCCCTCCTGGTTTCCAAAAAGGTAGAATGCTGCTTAAGTACTGGTATGCTTTATACTCTATGATAAATTCGTTAAATACTATTGCTATCGGATGTGTCAAAAACAGAACAGAACAACTAAGTAGCCCTTTTAAATCTAAATAAGAATTATAGTTTAACTTGAGTATTTTGATTAGCATTAGGAGAACTCTTAACAGCTTTGAAAAATAGCTGTGAAATTAATAATTATAAAACTTTTGTAAACTCTGTAAGATGTCAACTCCATCTCATCTTACCTCTGACATCCATCATGTATGCTATCCAAGAAAAAAAAAAAAAAATCATGGGGAGGTTGGACCATTATAAGGTTTAATAGTCAAGACTTTGATCTTTTAGAATATATGTTCCCAGCCTTACTGAAGAATAAAACTAAACAAAAAAATAAATAAAACAAAAATAAGGTTTCGTCCCAATTCTTGAGAATGAGTGGTAGACCAGGACTTTGACTGTGATTTCTGCACGACAAAGTGGCTCCGTCACTTCTGACGTCCAGTGTAACTGGTGGTGTACAGAGAAACACTGGATAAAAAAGCAGCTTAACAGCTTGAATGTCTTGTTTTTGCAGACGTGCAGTGGTCTTACTTCTCAGCGTGCTGCAGTGATACAGGAGTGTGCTCAAGGTTGTGTCAGGACACTGTGACATCACTGCTGGATGTGCTCACAGGTACAACAGAGTATACCAATAGAGGTCAGTGAAACACTGGTCACTTTAAGCCTGGTGTTGATTCAACTATAAACCACAGTTTCTCCTCTGTGAAACATTAATACCTAATACTACTTAATACCGCACGCTTTTCTCTTTTTCAGTTTCTCCTAGCCAGCTCCATTATTATATGGAGCAGATAGTTCCATAACGCTGCCTAATCTACTTTCTGTTGTCTTTTCTTACGCCTCTTTTCCACGTATGTACACTGCAAATTATTTCCAGAAAGTTACAATATGTAACTGTAATATTTCACAATAAATCACATTACTATTATCTTGCATGCTTTTACTGTGATATTTAACCAAATCTGAATTTTATTGTGAAATTCATGCAGGTAAATGTAGTAATCTTACAGAAGCATACTGCTAAATCACATGAACATATGGGGTCTAACTGTAAGATTACAGTGAAATACAGTAATTCTATGCAATAATTCTAATCACAGTTATCAAATGTACATAAACTGTGAAATTACATCAAATTCAGTCATTTACAGGGACGTACTGTTATATCAGTAATGTGACGTTACAATTAAATACAATAATTTTGGAGGAGCACCGTATACAGCTGTCATTTCACAACAATTTACTGTAAAAGTGAACAGTAATTTCCTGTGGATTGAATGCAACTAGTAGCCAGTAATTTACTGTAAATGTACAGTCAAATATTGTACAGTGTAAGCGAATGGTGTCTTCAGATCTGTAAATATACAGATGATGCCTCTACTTTCCAGTGCAAGGAACCTTTACAGATGGATAGAAACCTGATAGAAACTACCTGTAGGGAGAGGCTAATTTTATCTTCTGCCATCCAATAGTTTGGAATATGCACTTGGAACATTAACACACTTGGAAAAAAAACAGGACCAATATTATATGTAACGAGTCAACAATCTCATAACGCATAACCATATGTTAGCAGAATAACATTATTCAGAATCACAATGTGTTAAAACTTGATAAATGTGTTCTTTTTGATCATTCAGTCTCACTTGACAATCAACACAGGCAACAGACCTGAAGGAAATAATCTGTTAGCTGGTTAGCAGCCGCTTAGCTAAGCTAGCACACTGTCTTACGGTCACTCCGAAAAAACAACTACAAAAGTTATATTTTTTTTACTTACTCAGAGTAAAGTCTGGATTCAAATATTACAGAGGGGAGGAGTTTAGTAGGCACATCAGATATCACAGAGACTGCCACAGGAATAAATGAATGGATTACGCAATGCAAGGCAAGGTGATAGCATTGTGTAGGCTACCAGTCCTGATTCACTATTACACTGTATGTAATGTAAGAGTCAGGACTGATAACTATTAGGATTATCATTTGTTTCCTTTATGGAACAGCTACTACAACAGCTGGGTTCCTCTGACATGGACGTCAGTGATACACACTGTTGGACTTACTCAAATGTATTATATGTGCCTTATCTCTCTCTCTCCCTCTGGGTTTCTCCACTATCAGTAAGCGTGCCCTGTACGTGCACACACTCCAGGGCCACTGCCAACCAGCTCTGTAGTGTGAGTGCTGAGTGGATGATGAATGCACGTCTCTGTCTGTTCTCTGCTCTTTCTCTCATTAGGTCTCTATAGAGAAATGACCACAGCTACTGAGGCCACACTGAGGTCACTGTCTCTCACTTACATGCCCCCATACACGCACACGCACACACACACACACACACACACACACACACACACACACACACACACACACACACACACACACACACACAAGCTGAACATCATCATCTATCAAACATGGACATGTTCAAATAAAATAGCTCTTTATGAGGTGGATGCCTGGACAGGAATCACTCACACACACTCACAGAAGACAGAAATCCCCCGCTTTAGTACATTCCAGAGTCCAGAGAAACAGGAAGTGCAGTGAGGATGATTCACACCCCCTCCTGATTGGACAATGAGTCAGTGACCTGACCCTGAGGTCTCTGGAATCACCCTGAATAGGTTCTCATGCTCGCTCTATTTCTGTCTCTTTGTGAATCCCGTTTGGGTCTGTCCAATCAAAGATTCATCCAAAGTTTCAGAATAAAGTTAGTGCCTCCCCAAAAAAGGAATTACTTTCAATGACACAATGACACTTCATCATAATGATTACATCCTAATAAGTTTGTGAGTGTTTTAATAGCACACAGTTATCTCTCTGTCTCTCACTCGTTGGATGGCAGTATTCTCTGGTGCTGTGTATTGAGTGCTGAATGATTTTGGGAAAATAATGGTGATTTTCTATCACCTTTGCGACTGCAGTTTAAATTGTGACAAGTGAGTTATTAGTTTTGCTTTTTCTTTTTTTTTTATTTCTAGTTTGTCTTTAACTTTTAGTTTCATTTCAATTTAGCTTCAGTTAATTTCCAGGGTGGGTTTGCTTGTTTCACTTTAGTTTTCATTGATTAAAAAGCTTTAGTTTTATATTTTATTAGTTTCAATATCAGTTTTAGGTTCTTTTTGGGTGGGGGGGTAATGAGGTTATTTGTTTTTGAGCTGTTAACGTCACTGACAGACAGGACAGCCTGCCTTCTTCACTGCCTCCTGATTCACAACTTTGATGATGATAAGCATAAAATGATGAACTGATCTGCTGATAGCAGCTGTTTCACAAAGGCAGATAAGATCGACAGGTGCCGACCATACCTTGCTAAACTTTACTTTAAGGATTGTTAAGACATTGTTCATAATATGATCAAAATTGCAAGACTTGCTAATTAAAAATTGCATCTTTTCAAATTACTGTTGAAAACTGACAACAAAAGAAATGACTGAATATCTGGTCAATTTTCTTAACTTTCTCTTTAATCTGATACATAATTTAGAAAAAAAAGTGTCGTAGGAAAGAATCATTTGATTTTGATATGAAAACATTTAACAGCAGCCAGCCAAGAAATCTTTAGAGCAGTTTCTCTACAGCAGTGAGCATGTGTGTCAACATCAAATGAACATGTTGATGCAACAAACAGAGGTGACTGTGGGACTCAAGGCTAATTTTAATAAAACAGAGGCAGAGAGAGGTTGGAGAACAGAGAGAGAACAGTTATGTGAAGCCGAGACATTTCCATCCCATACCTCTTTGTAAAGACGCTACTTGCTAAATATCTCTGTGATTAACTTATATTTAACTAATTCACTGGTGAACAGACATAGTCTCCTGTCTAAATACAAAGATGCACATTCAATGCACTTTCTTTCAGAAGTAGGGGAGACCAGGGCTAGTTGGCACACTTTTCTCTCCCTGCTGTGTATTTCTCCGGCAAAAATTATATTAGAGTATTCTAACCAGCAAGAAATGCAAGGGTAGGGTCTTAGCCAACCTGGCCTCACTCCAAAATCATCAAAATGTAGTGCTTGGTCAGTGACTTTCAGTGTCAGACAAAAAGGCCATCACATTGGCAAGATACGGGCCATGGTCTATTTACCAATTGTTTTTTAGAAATCTTTCAAATGAGCACGTGTCAGGTTTGAACTGCTGCTCTTACAGTGCTTAACAGGAAAAAAAGTAAGATGAAAGGCTGCAGTTTGCCTTTTCGACATCTCACATTACATGTAGATATTTGCATATGAAATGCAAAGCAAAGCTCAAGTCATCAACCTTTGCAGAAGACAGTATTAGGACACAATAGTCTCCACTTTGTCCTTGTATGCCAGACCTGACCTGGGACCTGAGTTTGAACTGTCCCAAAGGTCCCTTTCAGACTGGTCTTTTTTTATATATATTTTTTTATATGTCATTTATGTAAGGTGGGTTAGGGCTTTCCATGGATCCATTTGGATCAGGTTGATGAACTAAAGAACACAGTAAAATTGTGTTCTGCCATGTGTGGCACCAAATGTCTCAAGTATCTCATGTGTACTTTGCTCTGGACCAAAGTGCCTGACAGACCAACAAAGTAGAAGCATCAAGGTTTTTATATGTAGTACCCAACAGTAAACACAGTAAACATTGACTGAATACTTTAAATACTAATTACACAGTTTCCCCCTTTAAAAATCCCAATCAGCTCTCCATAGACATGGCTAGAAGCCCGCAAACATCCTTGTCTGCTAATCAGCGTGAGAAAGCCATCAAGTAGACACTTGTACATCCACTCTGCAGAGGCAGTCCAGGAGTGTGAAGAAATGAGAACACAGTGGGAGCTAATCACATTACCCAGACCTCTCGGGATAAATCCCAGCAGAATCGGGGCCCGACAATGTGGTGTTACCACAACGACCGTTACCAGGACAACCAGCTGCCGCAGAGCGACGCCAAAACTTCAATGGCGTCGTCTGGTCAGGGAGACGACGGAGGATGAAAGACAGCAAAGGACAGACAAAAGAGGGGGTAAAGAGGAACAGAGGAGTTTAAAAGGCTGGAGTTTGAGTGAATCACAGAGACTGATGAAGACTTCACTTCTAGAACTCTCTAGAATGCACCAGTGTTACATTATAGTAACTTTGGTGCATTCAGGTGTTTGTAAGTTGGCTTTTTTGCCACAGTGCTGATTTTTTGAGCTTGGCACAGGTTAATATAAATTATAGAGTAAGATTTTTCTGCTTTGTTGCCTCAGTGATGTTTGGTCAATGTTTTGTTGTTTTCAAACTTTATGAAATTTTTGCCAATAAAATTATGTCAGCTTCATTTTCATACAGATTTTTATGTAGAAAAAGAAACCTCCAAGGGAAGTGAAATTCACTATTCACAAATCTACAGCACAATCAGTACTGAAGCCATTCAACAATTTATTACATAAAATGCCAACTGTGTTGCAGCCTTTATCTCTCTTTTTTTTTTACATCAAACACAAGACATTTAAAAACCTTCAGCTCTTGTAAAGATCTGACATTTGTCAACTAAGCAATTAATTAATAAATGTCAAAAATAATCAGCAGCGTAATACTGAAAAAGTTGCATTTGTAACGGTCTGGTTTGGATGGCTGGCAGTAATTTACTATATGTGATACGCATGTGAATGGAACACTGGTTTAGTGTACACTGTTGGTGGAAATCATAATAGAGCCTGTCAGTGAAGTGACCTGCTGTTTCAACATCTCTAGACTGATACTTAATGATTTATGGAAGTGTAAGTGTAATGACTGATCAATTATTGTGATAAGTAACAGAATTATCAATACTAAAATAAACACTATGTTGTGAGATATTTGTTTGTTAAGTTTTATTCTGAAAATTCAGCAACTACAACTGCTCTGAAGGAAAGAGGAGAGAAGTGAGAAACAGACAGAGAGATGTCCAGTGAGGAGAAAGTAATGTGAACAGCTGGTGGAGCGAGCTCACTATAGACAGGTCGCTCATCTGTGTGAGTGAGTGTGTGCATGTGTGTGGCTTAATGTCCTTTGTCTCTTGCCTCCTGTTTGACCCCTGGGGACAAATACTAGCCTGCCACAGGAGGTTTTATGTGTTTGAGCTGGTGTGTGTGTGTGTGTGTGTGTGTGTGTGTGTGTGTGTGCCTATTTGCCACAATGCAGAAAGCAAAAGAGAAAAAAGGCACTTTATAGTGTACCTCTGTGTGTCTCTCTCTCCATCTATTCTATCTCTGCTGCCTTTTCTGCTGCAGTCACATTTCATTTCTGCTCTTCCTCTTTCTTCTCTCTTGCTGTTCATCTGTTCTGTCCGTCTCTCAGCTCTCCTGCAGTAAGTCACAGATCAGTTCTCCCTGCAGCCTAGACTGAGACTGGGGAGGTCGTGCTATCTGGAGCCAGGCAGAGCAAAGTGTGACTAGCCAATGTGAAGAAGTGTGAGACTTGTGTGAAAACATTTTGCATCTAAACCAGATGAAACTCTGTCCACAGTGAAGCATGAGCAATATCTAATCTACTAGACAGTTAACACATTTATACACTGCGTATATAACCAGGAATGGCTCCTCTTATAAACACATTGAACCAATGAATCCCAAACAACATGCAGCAAAAAACTGTTGTCTGGTGTTCTGTTGTAAGATGTAATGTGAGCAAAACATGACTTGTGTTGGTGCTGTAATACCACACACGCACACACAAGCAATGAGGTACAGGGACTAGGCATACACACACGAGACTTTCTGTCTCCCCACACAAGAAATAGAAAACAGTCATTAAGAAACACGCAGTGTACAAGAGATGCCTCTGCTGGGACACAGTCTACACAGGCAAACCTGTGTGTGTGTGTACGTGTCTGCAAATGAAGTTTTTCCTTTAGTTCATCTCAGGTTCTGTTTCTACTGTATTTGTGAAAAGTTTGACCTCATGTGCAAGTGAAAAAAATGCACATCATAAAAGTAAAAAGGAGGATTACATAGAATTATTACTTGATATGGAATTCACATTTTTTACTGCAAATTCTACAGCACACCGAAAACGATATTGAGTTTAGGATATAAAACATAGCTGCAACCAGACTATAGCCCTTTTTAGACAGAGATTTCACTATAGAGCCACAATGAAGACCTGTCTTTACACCACCTTTGCTTCTTTACACGGAACCAAACAACAGCAGCATCATGCCGCTCCAGTGTATGATTTTAGACACATGCTGGCATTGAAACAAAAGAGGTGTGACATGTAACACAACAGCGTCAACCTCTAGTGTGAAATATACATACACGTCAGCAGCACTTTTTTAACAATGACAACAGCATTAACATGGCAATAAGTATGCTTTAGAATAGATTTGAAGATGTTACTGATTGCTTATAAGGCTCTCACTGGCATTTTTCCAGCTTCATCTCTGACGTACTTTGAGGTCTTCAGGCAGAGGTCTTTTATCTGTTCCAGAGGTCCTGCTGAAAACTAAAGGGGACAGGGATGTCAGGGTGCTGAGGATCTGGAACAATCTGCCCGAGGAAGTCGGGTCGGCCGAGTCAGGCTATATCCACACGAAGACTTGTCTTTTTGAAACCGCCAAATAAAATTATGGGATTGCAATAGTGTTCTGTAAACATGGCGCCGACTTCAAGAATGCAGGCGTCAAAATGAAGCCGGTTCAAGCCACTGAAACAGCATAAAAAGGGCTGCAGTATATATGCCAGCCATGAGATGGCGCACCACTAAAAACTGAAGCATACAGCTCTGAACCAGAGAAGACGTGGAGCATGCGCAAAAAGCCTCTTGCTCTCCGCGGTGGATCCAAGAGCATGTAGCGTAAATGGTTGTCTCTTGCTGTCTGCTGCTCGTTGTAGTGAAGGAGGAGGAGAAGATTTAGCTGTAGAGGCCCCAATAGGCTCAGCAGGTTCTGTAGCAGGGACACGAGTCTGTAATCCACCATTGTTGTTGTTGTTGTTGTCGTGATGGGATGGCTTCCTGCCAGGGTAGTCAGAGGTTAAAGAGGTGGGGCTATGACGCACACTGGCTGTACACACAAAGACACAAAGGCAGCGTCTTCAGATTTGTGCACTCTGGAACCCTGCTTCAAAAAGATGTGGTTTCAACCTCTGAAAACGCTGGTTTCGTATGGATGAAAGGCTAAACCGGTTAAAAACTTTGGCAAATTCACCCTGACAAGTCATGTGGATGGGCCTTCAGTGATCTTTTTTGAGGGTGCATTCACACCAGGATAGTCCGGAGGACTCGATTTGGTGGGAAATGCCGAAAAATTTCAACCCTTCATTTGATTTGGTTCACTTTCACACTGCACTTTTTAAAGCGGACCAAACCGCCTGGACAACGTCACGCAGTTACACCAGCTGCTTGTTTGGGGGCGGTATTGCCCGAAACAACCACTGACCAGGAAGAAAAAAGCATGAGGAAGAAGAAAACTCGGCTCATCGATTAGCCAGGACCGAAATCCCTATCCAGCATGTTGCTCTGTACATGAGATGAATGCAGAAGTACCGAAAAAGACGGTGGAGAGCGAGAGACTACGACATGTTGCTGTGGTTTAACAGATGCTAAGCGAGGTATTGCAAGGATTCAAAAGTTTTCAGATCATATATATGTCCGTAAATCATACGTATGCACTGCGCTCTACGTCACTTCCTCTCTTTGGTTCGCTGGATAGTCTGGTTGCATTTCCCACTGTAAGCGAACTGCACTGGGGTTCACTTGCAAGTGAACCTAGACCCCAGTTTTTAAGCGGACCAAGGTTCGCTCATTTGGTCCACACCACAGTTCGAATGAGTGTTCACACCACTCCAAATGAACCAAACTATCCGTGGAAACGGGCCAGGGTTTGTTTAAAGTGGACCAAGTAGCGCCACTGTGAATGTGCCCTAAGTCCCCCCTTGAAAAAAAACTTTTATCTGAGAGCCTTTCCTGATTTTACTTGAGTTTTAAGTGCATCTAGACTGTCTTTTATTTCCTCAGCTTGTACATATATTTAAGTGTTTTTACCATTTCTTTTAAAAGTTGTTGTTTTCATGTCTTGTCTGTTTTAATTGCGGACATGTAACACACTCTGTAACTGACAAATCAGTGGTATTTCATGAGTTGGGAATGAGAATAGGCTGCCTAGCTGTACTGTTTACAACTTACTTAACTTTAATATAGACATTTCATGTTTTGTTTTTATTTATTGGCCATTGGTGCTTTATATATATGCATTTATTTATATATAAATTATATATTATTATATTAATTATATAATAATATAATTGGCCAATAAAGCTGATTCTAATTCTGAGTAAAGATCCATATAGATACTTGAAAAAATAAGGAAAAGACATGCAAACATGGCAGAGGGTGATAAAGTCTTTTGGTGTTTAGTACTGAACTAACTTTGCTGTTTTCATTTGGCTGTGTGAAAACATTAAATAATGAGAAATGCATTCTCTGATTACTGAAGTTGTAACATTAAGATATTTATTTTGGTTAAAAGTAAGTTTTTGTAGTACTCCAGGAGCTGCAGATATTTTACTGAAACGCTGTGTCTTGTGGAACTAAATGTGTGTATCATTGCATAGCTGAAACGAGCCTGGGCCTGTCTCTCTCTCTCTCTCTCTCTCTCTCTCACACACACACACACACACAGTCCCACTTACTACAGCATTCCACATCCTCCACACACAAACACACAACTCTCCTATTACCTCACATTCCAGAGGTGTCACTACACACGCACACACACACACACACACACACACACACACACACACACACACACATACACAGATTGTTGAATTGAATTGAAAGAACCAACAGATACAGCAGAGCAATCCTGTTTCATTCCTTTCTTTGTTTCCTTCTCTTTTTCCCTCCACCCTCCTCCCTCTCTCTCTCTCTCTCTCTCTCTCTCTCTCTTTCTCCCAACTTCCACCTCTTTCTCCTTTAGTTTGTGCGTCCCTTCCCCCCTCCCTCTTTTCCTGACTTGGCATGTCAGACTGTTCTTGAGAAATAGTTGTGAGTGCACGGCTGATTTGTACAACAGCAGAAAGAGTCCTCGGCACAGTGGAGCATGGAGCTGGAGCTGGGACTGCTGCAGGACACTGACGTTTGCAACATGTTTACAGACCAGAGAACAGGGAGAAAGCTCTCTATATTAGTCATCCATCATTCATCTTTAAGCCAATAATATGTACAGCTCTGTGGGAGCGGTAATGTGTGAAATTATGTGTTAGATATTGTTTCAGTGAAGAGCTGTGGTGTTCAATGACCCAAATTCTCAGAAATACAGTTCTGAGGTAAACCTCGCCTTCTGTGTATCCTGCAGAACCTGAAGGGTACTCCAGGAATCTTAAGGGGCCAGTACGCTGATGTTACCCATGGAAATCAGTTTACTGGCACCTGGCAAAACAGCTGCATCATGTCATCTGTGGCTCTGGAGGAGCTTTGTCAAGTCTGACCATACACTGTGACTGACCAGGTATGTGGAGGTGAGGAAGAAGGCGGGGTTTGAACTGTGAACTATGAACAGGAAATGTACAGTTTTCATACACACTACGTTGATACAACACTGCAATTTGATGTTTTTTTCTTCAACAACAAATGCACGTGGTTACAATTTGCCAACACATCACGTGGTTGGGTTTAGACAACAAAGGCATGTGGTTGGGTTTGGGGAAAAAAGAACAGGATTTAGCTTTACATTCATACAGGAACACTCTAAAGTTAAAATTGGTGGCTGTTGGACCTATCCACCACTCCTTCCACCTCTACTCAGGCTTTCACCCCCTTAACTTACATTGTTGTCCAGCCGCGTTTCCCCCTGACACGGCCAGCCACCATTACAGAATAATGGCTGAGTATCATGGGGACATGAAAGGACGTTTTATTTCGTCCACGTCCGACGCTGGAAGTCACCAACCAAGCTCATCTATTCGGTGACTTCGGCGTGAGACCAGGTTGGTCCTTCAGTGCCTCTGTGTGTTTTTTTCTGAAAGACAGGGTTCTAAGGGGCCCCTTTTACACTGCCTGTTCGAGGCAAGAACGTGGTGTCGTTATATCACCTCACTGTTCTGTATAACAGTTTGATCACAGAATGGGGGAACAGAGTTGTCTCGCCTTTAGGCTGACAGCATAAGTTGTACCAGAGTGGAATAGAAATCTGTGTAAAAGTGTGAACTGGTAGCATGGGACGACAGGGAATGACTGTCATTGCCATGTCATGGCATTGTTGTTTATAAAGCACTGTCTGATCTGTATGTTATATGTCACACCAGAGGCCCGTCACGCCTCTTGTGCATGAAGCATGTCTAATATCACATACTTGGGCGGCATTAGGCTGATGTTGTTTGGTTTTGTATAAAAAAAGAAAGGCTGCATAACAAAGGGTTTCCGCCTTGGCCATATTGTGGGATCGCTGTTAAAAAATGGCTAGAGATACCTAAGTTATGTCTGTCCTTGGGAATTCTCAGCCCCCTGAAGTATTTCAGGGAGGCGGCCCTTTCCAAATGTTATCTGAGGACCATCTAAAGGTTCTCCTTATGGTGTTCTCTAAGAAGCCCCATAGAAACCTTTCATTTTTAAGGTCTTACGTTGTAATTATGTCAAATTATAAATAGACATGCATCTAATGGATCATTCTTTGCACCCTCTGGTGCAAAAAGATACAACACAATCTGTCTTTTTCAAACAGCCCCGGCTTTATGTGCTCTGCTAAATGCTAGTTAAGGCTGCTGCTTTAACAAGTGATGATCCCAGCTGAGGAATTCCTGCCTTCAGGCTGTGACTAACAGCAGAAACAACAGCAGGGATTGTGTAGCCTGAAGCACAGGAGAGGCTCACGTAGGCGTGGCCTGAGTGTTGCTTAACCTGTTGACAGACAGCCCTGGTAGAAACTTATGAATAGCCGCCAGACACACACACACACACACAGATAGTTGGCTGGTTCAAAGCAACTCCTCCTTACACACAACAGCCAGAAATGGAGGGTGGAAGAATCAAAACATCTTACACAAGTAGAGCTGCTTTTACTACAGCTGAGACTGACTAAAACACCAGTAACTTTCTTTCTTTCTAACCTGGGATTTTGGAGTCTTATCAGACCAAATTGGCTTTGTGTTTCACTTCTGTCATTTATTCATATGATCTTGTTAATGCCTGTCTGTTGGGAAACAGGGAAAATCTGAAGTATAAAGGACCATGACTATGATCCAACACCTTGAGAAATGAGTATGTGCAATACACAACAGCAGATGTGAATGTGTGTCCACAGAGCTGCCCACACACCTGTGTTTAAGGACTTTACTAACCTGCACTTACACAGGTAGCAAAGACTTGAGCTAAACCCTGCTGACACACCCTCTGATCACGGTGTGTGTGTGTCGTGACACAGAGATTACAGTCTTTATTTCTCTGCTCAAAACATACTTATGATGAAGTGCTGAAGCCTTCATCTTTACACTAGAATACAACACAGGGGCTCAAAACCACTGTGACATGAAGCTGCATGAAAAGCATTAATGCATCAATGTTTTGTAACGTTAGAATTCCGCAGAAATACTAGGAAAAACAACCGACCAAAGGTGTACGGTTTAAAATGGTTTCACAACCACAGGGGTGTAAATCTCCACACTGGTGAACTGTGACACTTTGATCACTCACATAAATCTGTTGAGAAAGCTGCAGCTGAGACTGCAGTGTTGACTCTATGATTCAGCACAGAGCGGTGGGGAAAAACATCCAGTGATTCATAGCTTGTTTGTCTGCTAACTGTACTCAACTGTGCTGTGAAACCATGGACCAAATACAGGTATATACTGAATACCTTTACTAGAGAAGGCTTCACTTACTGAGACAACAAGAAATCTTAAGTGTTAGATATTGTGTGTGAGCCAGTTCAATACATTCAGTCATTTTGTAATTTCAATCATTACTATGGAAGAGACGCACATTCACTTTACACCTATTAAGAACACTTTGCCTGTTTGCCTCTTTGTTCTATTGTGTGTTAGAAATCGGAATGTTTTAGCAAAAATTCATGTCTTTGTAGACATGAGAGTTTGTAAACAGTTTTGATATAGTTTTGCTGCTGTTAAACACAGTCCCTGTTTACTTCAATTCATGAGGCATGTTCACCTTTTCTTGGATTCTCCATTTACCATGGAGAAATGCAAGAAAAGCAAAGTTTTCTCGATGAATTCAAGGTCACACACGGTCAGTAATTGTTATAAAAATTATCATTTTGCAGGTGAAGTATTCCTTTAAAACTTAATGAAGGGTTCATGTCAGTATTAAGGTTAAATGTGCATGAGATCTGTAAATTTAAGAGGTACGCTGAGAGTTAGAGTATAATCATTTCTGGACTGAAGTGAAGCCCTGAATGGTGAATGGTAAATGTACTGCACTTGTATAGCGCCTTTCTAGTCTTCTGACCACTTAAAGTACCTCAACACTACAAGTCACAATCACCTATTGACACACACATTCACACACTGGTGGCTGAGGCTACCTGCTACTCAGCTTTTAACACACTTACACACTGATGGAACAGCCTTTGGGAGCAATTTCAGGTTCAGTATCTTGTTAAAGGATGCTTTGACATGGGGACTGGAGGAGCCAGGAATCGAGCTGCTCATAACCTGCTCTACCTTCTGAGCCACAGCCGCCCCATATACTCCTCAGTCTACTCTCAAAACAGCGGTTCTCAAATTGTGGGGTGGGCCCCCCCTTGGGGGCATAAACGCCTGCAGGTGGGGCATGGATGACCAGGGGAAAAATATGGAATAAGAACAAAGTTAAATGAATATGATTTATGATGGGAAAATAAACAAACAAGAATTTGCTGATGCAATAATGCTGACATTTATTTCACTAAAATTCATCAAAATCCTTTTTTATTAGTTGCTTCACTGATTACTGTTAATGATTGAAAAAACAATGTGAGGCAGGGGGGCATAAACTCTTGTTGGCAGAAAGGGTTTGAGAGCCAACGACTTAAATTATTGTTATCAGGTAAAACCACTCAATTTGAGGTATACTTGTGCTTAGTCTGTTCCCAAAGCTTGAAAGAATGGGAATATTGGGCTATAAAATTTAACAATTCAAGCAACCTTGAATATATTAATTTGCACCTGCACCGATTTAGAGTTTAAGGTTATTTCTGTCACCTAGCATTAGGGCTGCCCTGAATTGAATATCAGTTTTGGGCATCAAAGCTTCAGTGAGAAATATCTGCGATTAATCAAAGCTTCAGGGGGGGCCAGACTTTGTTGAAACATCAGTTTTCAGTTGATCCACCTAAGATACCACTCACTGTTAGCCGCTTCGTCAGCGTGCAGGTTGCAGTAACAGTAGCAGTAATAGCTAAAAAAAGAATATTTTGCAGGACAGCTAAGCTGTTACTTACAGTTTTTAGGTGATTTGCTGAGCTCCTTGCAGATTTGTAATACAGCAGTTTCCTTTGGGATTTTTGGCACTGAACATTTTGGGGGTCATCTTTGGACACCCACGTGTCACATGGGTTTAAACTGTCCCAGTTTCAGTAGTGGTAAACTGCTGGTGAACTATCAGTTTAAATGTCTTTGTCTGAGATTTACTTATCTATTTATGCTCAATGAAGCATTCCAATACTGATTTGGACATCGATTATCATGGCAATGAGCGAAGCTTCACAGCATTCATATCAGTCCTTCCTAGCATGCACATCTCTCAAGAACCAGACTTTTAATCACCATCCCTCACAGTAGCTAAACTACCCTGCTGAATCTACCATTTGTGTTTCCACTTTGCTTGTTTGAAAAATGTGATCATAGAATGAAATCTGATATCTCCCCCCCAATCTGTCGGTTTTTCTGGTGAATTTAGCCAGTATTCTCTCAGCCATAACAGCTCAGTGTAAGAGTTCATTCCTAATTTGGGAACAGAATGTGTTAAATAATCCAAGCTAAATGGTTCACTTGATAGCTTGTCAAAGTGACATCTCACAGAGTTTTGTTTATGCTACCAAAAGACCTCAAGAAGCAGTTGAGAGGACTCTGAGCTTGGATTATTTTGTTTCACATCAGGAGAACAGTTTCCATTTTCAGGAGAGATTCAGTCACTTTCATGTCCTGTCTTTGGACTGCAGAATCACATCCAGGTGAAAAAGTGAAGAACAGTCATCCTAGCCAGAATGCTAACAGTGCTATCAACTGAGTCAGCATGTTGCCTCAAATCCATCTCTACACACATCCACAGCTGTAATACATGAACTCACACTATTCATGCTAACTGTAAAGACAACACAGTGAAACAGTCTGGGAAAACAACCTGACCGACTGAGTGAAAAAACTGAATTGGATCCAGTCTGTTCACGCTCTGGGAGATGACTACTGACGACTAAGAATGTTAATTTGCATGGGAACATGTTCTCTAATGGGCATTCCATGACCGGTGTGGTATGAGTCAGTCCAGAACAGGACAAAGACTTGTCTTTCAGCACTGGTCCAAATCTCAATGGGTCTCAAAGACACTGCAGCATTTATGTCCAAAGTGACTGTGGTCACTTATCTGGCAGATTTCACATATTCAAGAAAGCTGACGTGGCAATATAAATGTCATTTTTCAAACACTGTTGCTTTGGAGTGGTTATTGAAGAGGATGGATGTTGGGTGTCCTGGTGGTCCAGAGGTTTGAGATGCTGATCCTGTAATCGCAACCCCCCTTACTCAAGTCTTGTAAGCCAGTACCAGCTGAGCACCATGTGGTGTAGAACACTTAGCATCAATCAATTAATCAATCCATGTAAATAAAGGATTTTCCTGTTTGACCACGTCCCCACAGATGGACAGTCCTTTTTAAAATCATACTCTCTGGACAGAAAAAAGTTTTTAGAAGTTGACATCTGATGACATCTTCTATGTACCGGCAATAGTAACATTTTTTTTTTTTTTAATAGATGTTAGTTGGTTGTAAGGCAGGGGTGCAACAGGAGGGGCTGACCTGATCATGTTGAGCATGTACATGCACGTGCACACCATAAAATATTGAACGTATTGCTATTACTAATGAGAATCACAATAAATAGTCATATTTCAAACTGCATCATCTCCATCATGTCAGTGAAGTCATGTTCATCTGTGTCATCCTCACTTTTCCTCTGTCATAGAGTACTGAAGCACGAACAACAGCTTGATGATGTCTGTAATCTTGGTGTCCTCCATAGATATTTTTAAGCTGTTCAGAGTGATCACTGAGGCCCAAAACTTTCCATCTCCAGTGTCTCCTAATCCTTTCAGGTGCTCTGTGCAGTGTCCCAGAGCCCCACAGTATCTGGGTCAAAGGTGACTCTGTCTACTGAGTCACGTCTGCTGGCATGTATGAGTCACACAGGACTACTTATAGTTCTGTACTGAGACAAACTGTCAGGTAAAGTCAAGATCTGGGACTAAAATAAGAGAATAGAGAGCACAACTTAAAAAGCTGACTTGTGTTCTGATTGGCTGACTCACTGACTGACTGACTTTATGGCTGACACCTGTGTGAGCTTTACCTCAGGGGTCACTGAAGATGACTGTGTTGGGTGGATCTGTATGTGTGTGGTTGGCTAGATGGGGGTGGGTGGCTAATCACCGGAGCCAAACAACCTGGGGTGTCTCTGTGCATGTGTGTGTGTGTGTGAGATGCAGGAGACAGAATGGAATTCCCGCTGTAAGCTAGGCCTCCATGACTCAGTCAGTGAGTCAGGAGGAATACATGGACAAAAAATGTGTACTGACACAATGAGGACCGCTCCACTACTGACACTGTCATTCATATCTTTATACCTATATTGCAATGCATGACAAGGGCCTGTGCGCATAATATCTAAATATAAAACCAGGGGAAAATGTCTGCTGGGTGTATGCCTGTCTGTGATGTGGTTGGAACAGACTAACCATGCTGCAGACAGAAAACTGTTCCTGCTGATTAAAAAAGACCTTCTTCCTCTGTGCCACAGAGCTCCATTGTTATCCAAAAACTATTAAAAACACATCAGTTTGACACACTGCTGTAGTGTCTGACATGATTCTTCTTTACATCCACTGTCCTGCAGCCAGAAGCACTCATTAGAGCACCAAACACAGATTAATCCGCTTCTGAAAATAGTCCCTCCAAAATGCACCATTTCCTCCTGCTTGAGTAACATCACTGAGTAAAAAACTAAAGTGACCAGCTGGGTGAGGAAACTATTGAACCTTTTAAAAATGAATCTTAATTTGTGTTAAATATCTGGCTTGGGACTGAGAGCCACAGACAGGATAGAGATAATACTGTAGTTAAAGTGTATTTCTCAAAGCAAGGCATCAAAGCATTGTTATGTACTGGTGATCACTTTTCAAATTTCAGATAATAGTTCTTGGAATAACTTCACTGACACTCAGGAGGACCTTGTTTTTATTTTGTTTGTTTTATTAATGGAACAACACCGCTGCATCATCATACATTACTGCAGAACCATCTTTGCTTTTTCCAAACTGGGGGGTTTCTAAAGAGCGTTGCATTGTGGGACAACAATGTCCATCAACATCACAAGTGTCTTAGCATTACCTTGTAGAGATGTTTTAGTCTTTGACACTCAGGAGGGAGCATAAATCTTGCAACTAAGTAAATACTGTCAGCTCATTTCCTGCAACAATGTAGCTCATATGAAGACAACAGAACACAGCTCTTTACAATAATTTCGTGTAAACTCCAAGAATTTGATACACTCTCTGACCAGACTAAAATGCAACATCTACTCAAAGAAAACAGCAAGATATGTCAGTGCATGTCATAAGAGACAACCAACACAACAACACAAAACAACTGGGATTCCAATTCATCCGCTTACAGCTCACACCCTGCCGTTTGATTTTGTATTAAAATGTTGTTGCTATTTGTTCCTTTATTGGAATACACACACACACACACACACACACACACACACACTTAGGCAACACATGTTAAATGCCATGCCAATAAAGCCTGTTGGATTGAATTGAGTAAATCTGACTGGGTCTGAAGACGTTAGATTAGAAAATGTACATATCACACACTAAATGGTTTTATCTGCTGACTGTGAGCACCAAATGGAGGGGTCAGCAACAAATTGTATTTTAGCCACCTAAAAAAAAGTTTAAGTGTATGCTTTAGTGAGAATATTTTCACTGTTTTACCTTTCTGTCAGACAGCCCGTTCCAACAGGGGAGCTGTTAATGGCTTCAGTTCTCCATCTACGCTCCCATCAAACCCACCAAACTCCATTGACAAAAACAGTAATTTTGGCTTGTTGAACACGGGAGCTGCTGGTCCACCACTGCCTTGATAAGTTGGTTAGTTTGTATTATTAGTTTGTACTACTGTGTGACTTTGGTGAATCTGAACTAACCATATTAAAAGCCAAAGTCACACAATAACACAAACTACCTAAATAACTGAGGCAGCGGTAGACAGCAGCTCCTGTGTTCAGTGATGTTAAATCACTGTTTTCCTCAAAGGAGTCTGGCTTTGAAGAGAACGACATATGGCTTTCATGCCCTGTTGAGAATTGCTGTCTGACCATAAGGTAAGGATACTCTGAGTAAAGCATACACTATAACTGATATTGATTCTTTTAGGTTGGACTTTTTTAAGTGACATGCTTTGCTGCTGACCCCTCCTCAGCAGTACAGCAGCTTTCGCTTCCATGTCAGACTCCAGCCTGCATCTCCAAACTGGGGGTGTGCCAACTGACGTCTACTGTATGAAATATACCGTCTATGAATAACTACCCCATACAACCCAGCTACAAAAGTATCCAAACTATCTCTTTAACAGTGTTTTCCCCCCTCGTGTGCAGTTTTGAAATCTGATTTGTACCAGCTGTAGCAGGAGTTTGAGATGTACATATCCAATGTTGATATTCAACATACGTACAGAG
The DNA here is from genome assembly GCA_019142605.1 of Cephalopholis sonnerati. Classification (NCBI taxonomy): domain Eukaryota; kingdom Metazoa; phylum Chordata; class Actinopteri; order Perciformes; family Serranidae; genus Cephalopholis; species Cephalopholis sonnerati. Next base: position 9,186,306 of record JAGQAX010000005.1, on the reverse strand, counting down.
ATATGATTATAGTCCATTTAAACAAAGACACAGAATCAAGTCAGAACTTTCCTGAGTATGGGGCCGTTAGTAAACCACTGGGTTCAGGTCCTGTTCCTGAAATGCACTGATCTACTTGCCATGTTACACGCCTTCTAATCAAATTTTGAATGCCAAAAAAATACATCACAGATCTTCATGTTTTCTATCTTTATTATCTCTTCTTTACGTTCCAGCTGAATGCTAGAGGTTTGAGGCTACAAATACAACGATAGGCTTTACTCACTTTACATATAGGCCTTAATTATTCACTAAAAGTGACAAAAATTGACGTTGCATCTGAATTAACAGTGAGAATGAGCCGAGACAACATGGCAGCATTGTACAGTCAACAGAAAAGCTTTGACATGGCTGCCTCTGAGTTCCACAACAGCGGAGTGTTATTTTATATTAATTACACACTAATTACTGGCGTGTAATTACTCGTTACACACACAGCGATCTCCTCCACAGTATTTCACTGTCTGCCACATTCCTGACTGTGTAGTTACCCCAAACACACACACACACACACACACACACACACACACACACACACACACACACACACACACACACACACAAAGTGGTATGACACGAGCAGTGAGCCAACACTGACGCAGAAGCTTTTAAAACAATAGCAGGGAAGGACTGTTGCTGCCAGTTTCTTTCTCTTTCTATCTCTCCTTCTATTCTCTCCCTCCTCACCAAACCATTACTCTCTTCCTCCAGTCAAACAGTCCCCCTCTGTCTCTCTCTGTGTTACTAGATCAATGTCATATTCAATACTCGCACATATCATCTCGTCCTGCCTCTCTGTCTGCTCTCCTCCTCTCCCTGCTCTTGTTTTACTGGAGCGTTTTTCTCTTTCAGCCGACCGATCGCCTGCCTCTGTCCTCTGGCCATAAAACCTTCATTTCTCTCCACTTTCCTCTGAGTCAGCAGAAAGACAGACCGCGGCTCTCCCTCTCTCTCCTTTCTTTCTTTCTGCCATAAACCGGACGACGGCCCTCTGCTGTGTGCTCCAATTCTGTGAAGCGATGCGTTCAAGGTAGAAAGTTTCAAAGAAAACAGTGTATCTTTGGAGTCAGGAAAGTTCTCAAGGGGATCACAGGCACAAACTTTTACTTAATTCTCCTTCTAGTATTCAGATATGCGACCTAGAAGTGTCATATTTTGTGTCATTTTCTGTTTTCACAACTTCTTTTTGATGTCTTACAGCATCTAGCTTCCATTTGTATTATGTTTGTGGGCTTTACAGGAAGTCTTTCACTTGAAAACTCTTGCCAAACAAAACAAGACGACAACAGAGAGCTGTAGGAACTCTATCAACTGTGTCCTTTTGGTATATGCACATTCCTTTACATTCTCCTCGACCTGTGTGTACTGACTTTAAACCCTTAACCACAAACACACACACACACACTCCCCACTGAGAGCCAACAAAAGGTAGGAATCCACAGAGAAAACTCCAGTTTCCCTCTCCTCCCCCTTCACATTTTCCTTTTCTTCATACTCAAGTCTCCCTCACCCCCTCCTCTCCTCCCCTCCCTCCCCACCTCAGTCTGTGCACAGCTGGGGCATAGCAGGTCCTGCTATAACACTCTCACACACTCTGAACCACAGGGGGATGAAGGAGCAGACAAATACCAAAAAAGGCACAAGGGTTTTAAAAAGCCATAGAGTGCCACAGAGGCAGTGATTTGTTCACACTCAACACACACACACACACACACACACACACACACTCACCAGATAGTTCATTTTGTCCCTGCTGCAGTGAGGCGGCTGTGCTAACTCCGGGGCAGGGCTGTAGCTCAGCCCCTGTGAGATACTTTGCCAACTAGATCCTTTGCTGAGTAGATCCCAAAAGATCCCAAAACTCTTCCAAGTCTCCTCCTCCGCCCTCCTTCCTTCCTATGTCCTTCTGTCCTCCCTCCTTTTTTCTTCTCTGTGTCTCTCCTTCTGTCTTGTTCAGTCTTGTTTTCAGTAGTCGAGCAGATCCTGACACATTCTGCCGCTCCGTGATCTCACACAGCAAGAATGAGACTGCTGCTTGGCCCATTTACTTTTACCCCGCTCGCCCCTTCTTTCTCCCTTGATCTCCCTCTCTCTCTCTCTCTCTCTCTCTCTCTCCTGCTTGAGGAAAAGAGGGAGGAGTGTGTAACCCGACACGTCACTTCCTGCTGGATCCTGATATTCCCTCTTTCCAGTCTGGCCATTGGCCCGAGGAGCTCTTCTCATGCAAATAAGCTTTGCCCTCCCACTGTCCCAACTCCCCCCCACCTCTCTCTCTCTCTCTCTCTCCCCCTGGCTGTGAGGGACTGTCAGTGCTTTGGAATGCTGCTGAAACACACTCACACACAGTGGACTGCACATGAGCATAAGGCAACATTACCTCATCTAAACTGTCTCTACCCTCAGATTGGTTGTCCCTTCTCAGCTGGCCTATTAGAGCTGCTGACAAATCTGACATCAGACAGTAGACAATCAGTACGCTTACATGCACAGTTAAGTCAAGCTACAGTTATAGCTCGACTAAGCCATTTAATTGGACCACTGTCCCTTGTCCCGGTACATAAGAATGGGAGGGAATTGATTTATTGACCGAAGTATGTCGGACTCCGCTATGATCGGAAGCAATATGCCCCCTTTCAGCTTGTTACTCTTGGATCGTTTTCTGGTTGACCCATTAAGTCACAGACCAAACGATCGACAAGTTAGCTACAGTTAGCTAGCGGCAAACTGGTACCAACTGTACATTTCGTCTGTCCAAAAATGAACGGCTCTGGATGCAGATTTCGCCATGTTGTTATTGGCTTCTTCTTCTGTTGTGCATTTAATGCTATTCGACTTCTGAGTCAAAGCCAGGGATAGCGATTGCGGAGCATGCAGAGCACTTTGGCGAGCTCATCTGACTGACTGTATACATGTAGGAGTAATTCGACTCCCAGTCACAATATCTGGGTGTGTTCGTCCGACTTCGAGAAATTAGATTTAGTGCAGTTTCAGTCAGACTAACGTGTTTTAGTCGGACCAACACAATAAATCCATTTTCTCTAATGTCAAGTAAATGTACTGAGTGTGTGTCGTGACAACACACTGTAGAGAAGACAGTTAAGCCTTTGTCTGGAAAGTTCTGCATATTTATCTCATGGGTCCCATAGTTTCCTATAATTTAATATTAATACTTAATTGTAAATTTATTGGATAGCAAATGTGAACCGTGTTTAATTGGCACATTTCCATTAATGAATACTCACTAATTGCTATTGCAGCATGGAGTCTTTCAGTCACAGTGCACAGCAGGTCAGACAGAGAATACACTTCAGCATATATGATGAGTAAAGATTCCAGTCATAACTAAATCTGAAATGAATGATGAATAAATGTTAGCCTGAGTTTGAAGAGAGCAGTTATTTTAAGATGATGCTTATAAACGTAACACAACAGATTAAACTGAGATGACAATATGATCTGGATTTTTACTGAAATGAACGGTAAATTACAAAGGGTATTTCCAGGAAACATCTCAGGAAAATATTAGGAAATGTTGGCTCCTAAAAGGTTGTTAGATCAATCTCAGAATACTGAGAAAATCTTAAATTTCAGAGGTTTACCTGAAAATCCTGGGCCTGTATTCACAGAGTTTCTTAGTATAAAGGGTTACTTGTGCATTTCAAGAATTTCCCCTCAAAGTCAGATATAGATACTGATAAAAGTTTTTGAGCATCACACTTTGAAGAACAAGATAGTAGTGTGCTCGAGGACCTTTTTAATCATATGATACTCAAGAAAAAACGTAGGTGCTTGCAGCCATGTTTTTGAAAGAAAGGCTTTTTACCTCAATTCAAATGCATCTATTCCTGCTCTACGCATGACTTCCTAAAGTTAATCTCGTTCCCAAAAGTTTTTGAGCTTCTGGACAGAAAATGTCATCACTTCATCATTTGATCCAATTAGACATTTGTGTGATATATTGTCATAATCAGCATCTGAATTCTGGAGTTATAGTCAAAAACATATATTTTTTTTAAGGTCACAGTGACCCTTTGACCTTTGACCAACAAAATCTGCTCAGTTCATCCTTGCTATACCATCACTATTTACTGTATTTCTGCTCCATTTGAATTTACTGTTATGATACTATATTTGTTTATCATTTAAAATGTATTTGTCAGTAAGATGAATGATGTTTGTGAGAGGTTTAGAAAATAAAGTCTGGTTTTATCTATTAGTATTCTGCCTGTATCAAATGTAGGATGTCCAAATATGGCCATGTGCCCTCTGGGCCTCCCTGCCTCTCCTCTAATATTTTAAGAACAGGAGGTACATTGTGTCGGATGCTGATCAGCCTGGTGCCAAGTATCCAGCAGAACATTCCACACACACCTACACACACACTTCACCCTCCATGACCTGGGCACTGCCCTCTCTGACCGCCACACTCAACAACAACAGCCTCTGTTCCACTGACCTACAAATGGCAAGTGCATCTCACACACACACACACACACACACACACACACACACACACACACACACACACACACACACACACACACACACACACAAGAACAAGAACAAGAACAAGAACAAGAACAAGAACAAAAAGCAGTCATTGAGGATTAGGCCATGTGGGTCAATGTGAATCTGAATATGGTAATATTTTCTGCTGGGGAAGTGGCTTCATGGACACTCAGTGTGTGTGCCTTCACTCTCAGTTCAGGTTACGGATGTCAATAGTGGAGGTCTGACACTGCCAGTCAAGTCCATAATCCTCTAGAACCCTGGTATTCCCTGTGGTGTCTGGTCAAGTTCAATTGGAATGTCTTCACAAGATGCATCTTGGAAAATAGACAACCAAGCAGCCATGATGTCTGCCTGCCATCTGTGCTTCAGTCAAGCAGTGAAGAAGCACTTTGTGAAATAAACTGTACACTTGTGGTGGGATAGAAGTCTTTGAGGAGTACTTCTGTGACTCCAGTGTTATCACCAAATTGTGTTAATGATGTTAGAGTAGAACAAGTGTAACAAAGAAATTCCTGGGCGTGATTATTGAAAATAATTTATGTTGAAAACCACACAAAAAACACTGTAAAAAATAGAATTATCGCCCACGGTTGTATGTCTCCGCGTACAAGTCAAGTTTCTCTTACAGTTAACATCTCTGTCTGTAAAAACATGGATGCATCACACCCATTGTCCCCTGACAGCACAATCTGAGGTTTCAAGATCAGTGTCACCAATTAAGTTATGACACTGAGTAATGACCAGAAAAGTATTTTATACAGAACATTATGATGTCACAGTGAAACTGACCTTTAACCTTTTGGATATAAAATGTCATCACTTCATCATTTAATCCTGTTAGACATTTGTGTGACATTTTGTCAGAATTAGCATATGAACTCTGTTATGGCTGAAAACAATTTGGTTAGGTCACACCAACCTTGACCTTTGACTTTCGACCACAAAGTTATAATCAGTTTATTTTTCAGTGCAAGTGGATATCTGTGTCAAATTTAAAGAAATTCTCTTAAGGTCTCTTAAGGTATCGCTTCATGAGAATGAGACAGATGCGGGGTTACACTGGCCTTTGACCCTTGACCACCAAAAACTACTCAGGTCATTGTTGAGTCCAAGTGGACATTTGTCCCAAATTTGGGAAAAAAAAATCCCCTCAAGGCGTTCTTGAGATATCATGTTCACAAGGATGGGAACAACCCGGAAACATAATGCCTCCGGCCACGGCTATCACCGGCATGGAGGGATAAAAACTACAGAGCATGCCCCCTGTGATGCAAGATGGAGAGCCAATTAGAGTTAGAGATCAACATCACCAGTGGCATCTATGAATTCATTGAGTCTGTGGTGGATTTCTTTTTTTAAAACAACAGATTTAACTGAATCCAAAACTACAGTTAGATCATTAAACAACCAGAAACCATGCATTAGAGGTCAACCGATTCATCTGTTTGGCTGATTAATCAGTGCCGATAGGACTTTATACAAACTATTGTTAATGGCGGTTGTAAGTCTTTTGTACGGAGTGCCCCACATGCAAATAAAAGTCAATGTCTGCTTTAGATAATTTGTATGATTTAAATGAAAGTGAACTAATGAAGGACAGCTTTACTGTTTTATTTAGGACATAATAAAGTTACTGGTTACAGAATAGCGTGTGAAATTAATTTCTGATAATCTAAATGACTATTAATCATATTTACTTAGAGACCAGGAGAGGCCGGCACTCAGTACGCTCCAACCATAAATGCACAACAAACTTTACATCCCATTTTTCACTGAACATCAGACATAATTTTCTCAGAAAGCAATTATAGCTGCATTTTCCTGGTGATAAAGAAATGTGACTTTGTCCCAGGGAACAGCTGATTTTACCGTAAGGCTGTTTAATGGCGTTCATGTCATAACAGACCTGTTTTCAGTCAGTTACTCCCGGCAACGGTTGTCTCTTGAAACTGGGGAATAAAGTCCCACATAAAAATGATATTTATTCCGTGTCTCGTCATTTATGAGCAGGCCACATTTAAGCTCTTTGTAGACCTACACAACACAAGGATGAGAAACCTTTCAGCTCTACTCACCAATTTGTTGTTGGTTTACTCTCTTCCAAATAATCCAGCCACATAATTATCCATTGATGAATTTGTCTCCTAGTTTGATCCTAAAGCTCTTCCTAAAACCACCTTGGTGTCGTAGGCGCCGATTCCGTGCTTCGGGGCTTGAGCAACCACGCAAAAGTCCAAGCACTTTGGGGCCAATTGAAAGCAATTTCAGATTAACTGTTGATGTGTGGGCTATGTTCCGTCTTGTCACAATGTACTGACGAGCCAATTACACCACCGGACCAAGGAACCTGTGTGTGTAAGGACTTAAGGTAGCCTGTTATAACTTTTGGCATGTTAACGGGCAGCTTCTCGTAGCCTACACTGTTATGTTGCGTTCTTTATAAGCGTATTATAGCAGCGGTGTCTCACAGCTACGGGGGTGTCTGGGTTGACTTGTGCACCTGTACTCAGATGAGCCTTTTTACAGAATAATTTTGGTATCATTGATTATGACTTTTCAGTGCATTTCATGGCGTGTGTCATCATCTATAAACCTATTGATAAGTATCTTGCTTGTGTCAGGCTAGCAGTTACTAAAATTTCAGGACCACGGACAGAGCTGTTTGTTGTATCTACACGTGTACATGGCTTCCTGGGGTCAATTCCAGAGAGCAGGTTTAACAAACTGAGTCTGACCCTGGTTGGTGATTTGCACTTCAGTAGAGCAATGCAGTAATCTGATCTCTTTACCATCATGTAAATGTGAAATCTTGTTTCTGGTTTGTCCCACTTGATTTTTCCTGGAGAAAGACAACTTCCTTGTCATGTACATGACCAGGTTTCTAATATGCTTTTCACATGTGAGCATAAAACTGTCTATTTGACAGAGTTAAGTGGTTTCTTGTTTCTTGCAGTTGTATTTTATATAAAGTTCTGGAACTGGATGATTCTTGAACACCAGAAAGACACCAAAAGACAGAATATGTCTGACTAAGACCATCAGCGCTGCATTAAAAAAAAAAAGCAGCCCCCTCCTTTATTTTAATGAGACCGCTGCAGTGATGCAGTGTGAGTACTGACAAAGAGTTCTCCAGAAAACAAAAGGCATCTGGCCAAAAAGTTAAACTTGGCTCAACACTTGCTGCAACGAGACACTGCACTGGCCAGTCATATACATACAAGTACACATTCTTGGAAGACTACTTTCTAACAGGTAATTCTGCTGTTTACCTGTTGATCACTGAGAATAAGATGACTGCGCAATAACTTTAAAAAATAACTTTCTATGGTACTATAAACCACTGTGGAGTGTTTCTGTGTCTAATAACTGGACTTCAGGGTCGGCATTGTCATAGTCTCACTGGTACCTGAAACAACACACATCTGTCAACAACTCACTTCAGTAAAACTCACACCTCTGTTTTTGCACTGGCCACCGGCAGAGTACCTTTCTTATACTGGTCAGCTCCCACTGGAAAAGTATAAATTGTAAGAATTATATCATATATCAGTAATGACTTACAAAGTGGTAATTTCTTTAATACTGCATCATAATTTTGATTTAGTATGATACTGGCATCATATCTGGTGTCATCATTTCTTACTCTTTGCCTACTTATTAATTCATTTTCCTGGTCGAATCACACATCTATAGTGTCCGTTAGTCAAGTCTTCTGTTTGTAATTCATATTTTGCAGATGACGTGCATTTTTCTTGATAGACAAATAATTCTCATTCCTATGTGTTAATGCAACCCAGTTGCCAAAAGAAATATTGGCATTGTACGTTTCTTTGAACCACAGAAAAAAAACACAGGTTCCTAAAACACACCTACATTTGGGGGCTAAAAAGCTGCTGGAGGCAAGGGTTGGAAGCTTCTGGTCAGTTGTTCGATTGGTTGGGTGATATGTTCTTGTCCAACCAAATTCTCATTGGTTGGACAGTCACTGCTGTTACTTTAAGATGGAGCTCAGGTGGAAAAGCGTTACAGTGCACAGTTTATTTTGAGATAATATTACAGTGGACATCACATTTATTTTTCACTTGAGGCATTCCACTTAACTTGCTTTGGTGGACACACAATGCCACCAGGTAGAGTGCTGGTAGAATTTCAATTGATCAAGATTTTCTTTGGTTAATTACAGCCTACTGGAAACAAAGTCATGGTCCCTAAACATCACCCATGTTTGTGGCTGAAAAAGCTGCTAGACAAAAAAAACATAGGTTCATAAAAAACACCCACGTTTGGGGGCTAAAATACCTCAGGAAACAGTGACAGGTTGCAAGAGATCTCCTACAACTGGGGGATGAAAAGCTGCAGGAAAAATAGCAATGGGTCCCTAAAAAACACCCACATTTGGTGGTTAAATAGCTGCTAGAAACACAGCAATGTCTCAGTAAAAAACAGCTGCTCTTTGTGCCACTGACCTTGCTTGAAAACAGCAATAGCTCCCTAAAAAAAACACACACACACACTTATGGGGGCTATGAAGGCTCAGCAAACACAGTGAGGGGTTGCTAGAGAACACCTACTGTATGTTTTGTGGCTTAAAAGCCGCAGTAAAAATGGTGACAGGTCCCTGAAAAAATACTCACATTTGGTGCCTAAAAAGCTGTAAGACACACAGCAATGTCTCAGTAAAAGAACAACCACTTTTCATGCCACTATCCTTCTGAAGGAAAAGCCAAGGGTCCCTAAAAACACCCACATTTGGTGCCTAAAAGCCACTGGAAACATGGCAATGCCTCAGTAAAACACAACAGCTTTTCATGCCACTATCCCTGCTTGAAAACAGTGACCAGTCGCTAAAAAATACCCACATTTGAGTGCTATAAAGCCTCAAGGAAACACAGTGATGGGTGGATAGAGAACACCTACATTTTGGGGCTGAAAAGCTGCAGGAAAAACGGTGATGGTGCATAAAAAGCCACTGAAAACACAGCAATTACTCAATTTTAAAAAATGGTTTTGTTGTTTACTGAGTGTAAACAGTGGTCTGAAGTTTTCTGCAGACTAGCAGGTGTCTCACCTTGGTGTCATGCCATCCACCATTCCCTCCACCTTCTGATGACAAAGTAAGCTCATACACTGCATTGCTTTAGAGACGTTGATATGATATGTATGAAATGTACAAATGTTAACATATCCATGTCTTGCAGGAACTAACATTGCCAACAATTTCTTCTGGTAACTTGGCTGGTTGCTGAAAGCGGCTGTCCGCTGTGTGCTGTCACTGTAATCTTACACATAGAGGCTGTAAGTCACTTGCCTGACTACAGTAAATGAATTCCTCCGCTTCGTCTGCATCCCAGCCCTTCACTCTAGTTTAGATTAAAATCCCATTTTTAAATAGAAGTCGAATCAGATGAATGACAGTGTGTGTGTGTGTGTGTGTGTGTGTGTGTGTGTGTGTGTGTGAGAGTGTGTGTATGAGCATCTCCACTCCTCTGTTCACTTTTCCTCCATTCTCTCTCCATTCACATGGTTAATAACTTCATTAACCCCTGTCAGCTCTCTGCTCTGGTCCAGCGGCTGACACACACTAATTGATGAGCCTGGAGTGTGTGTGTGTGCATGGGACTGTGTGTTCATCACTTAAGCTGCTTATTATAAGAGCAAGTGATCTCTCTCAGCCCCAAGCACAAAATACAAATGGCTGCTCTCGGGTGAAAACCTTGTATGTCCGTTTTTTTTGTGATGTCGTTGAACTACTGATGTCTCAAAAGGCTGATGAGTGTTTGTAACCCACCTGGCTTTATATAAACCTTTGGCTCCAATCTAAAATATGTTTCCAACCAAGAAAATGAAACAAGGCTGTTCCTCTTGTCAAGCTGGCATTTTGGAGATACAAGGTTTCCATGTGAGAGCTGTGAAGTGCTTCTCATTCACCACATGCAGGCAGAGCTGTGCACAAATTCTAATGACAGTGGCATGCGGTGCTAATACCTGGGGCCGGACATGAGGGCAGTTATTTTTTAATTCAACACAAGCAGCAGGAACGGGACAAAAGGATCATTGTATTGATACAAATGGCATGACACACACACACACACACACACACACACACACACACACACCCAAACACGCAGGAGCATAATAGGATTGGTGTTTGTCCCAATATGAAATTCATTTCCTGTGATGTTGTGTGTGTTGAGTCAGTGATTTTTAAAACTGGAATTCTATTGCTGGGTTGCGTCCAGCTAAAGCACCCCAGAGAGCGGACGTGCAGAGTGTGTGTGAGTGTGTGAGGAGTGTGTAATCATGGCTGGGAGGGCAGCTGCTGTTACAGTTTGTGATCAGCAGCTCATTTCAATTTTCTCTCCAATTTTCTCTTTACTGTCTAAACCCAGATACACTCTCAGAGCGGAGCTGATGTATGACCCTAACCTCTGTAAACTACAGTCATCACTTCTCCCTGCAGTGGAAGCAACTGATTTTGGACTGCGGTAATAAAATCTTTCCATGTCCTACATCACTGCAAGACAAGTCTCTCTTTCTCTCTCTCTCACACACACAGACCAAACTACTTTACTTTTTTAAACTGAGTAACAGTGGGTGAAACAGGATTTTTTTTTAAAACCGATCAGCAGAAAAATACCTTTAAATTAAAGTAAATACAACGTCCCTTTAAATGTACTTAAATTAAGCACAAATAGAAAACAAACCAGACAAACTAAAACAGACAAACCTGCATCACCACCAATGAAGTCAGTGTGTATGTCACATAATAACTAATTTGTTACTAGCATTAATACAAGAGCACAGGACAGCATCCAGCCTGTACAGCACACTCACTAGGGGTGTAAATCACCAGTTTCATCACAACATGATATTACATCCATCCTTTAGACAACGATATGATATTTGCCAATATTACAAAGTCTGCCACGATACAATTTCAATTCAATCCAATTCAGGGGCCTGCAACCGATATAAAACGATATTATATGTAAGGGATAATGTAGAGCGAGCCGGTCACTATAGAGAAATAAACCCCGACAGGGTGATGCAGGACCCCGACGCGAAGCGGGGTAATCAAAAAGCCAAACGTATTTTCTTGGCGAGTGATCGATAGTCGCCGCATCGCCAGATGGACGCCATTGGTTGTAACCTCACAGCGTTGATAGACTAGTTTCACCAACTTGTTAGGTATGTTTTAGAAGTGGAATGAAGTTGATGGAGTCAACCATGTGTCATCAGTACATGTTAAAGTAAAAACAAATCACTTCCTGTTACCACCGGGGGGCGCCATGACTAAAGTGGGAAGTTAATATATCGGGACGTTCAGGGCGGAGACATTGTCATGCCCAGCAAGTTTGAAGCTGATAGGATCAAGTATGTGGGCGTGACAGTCGGTCAAAGTTAGACGGCGAGCGAAAAAATAGTCGCCGAAGTTCATCGAGCCCTATCAGCCACGACCTATGACCTACACACCTGCAGAGCACAACTTTAGATCACCATGTTGTCTTGATGAGCTGTGAAAAATTTGAAGCCGATTGGTTGAATCCCCTAGGACGAGTTCGTTCAAATACGAGGTGTGGAAATGGCCAAAATCGCCCTTTTAGCCAAAGTTCAAATCAAAATGGCCGCCTTCCTGTTGGGATTTGACCATGACTGCAATTCATTTTTTTGTGCGTCTGGGCATGATGAATGGGTGTACCAAATTTCGTGTGGCTACGACAAACTAACCCCAATGGCCAGGGGGGGTTTGAAAGTTTCTAGGGGGCGCTATTTCGCAATTTGGCCGTGTCCATGTGCGGCGCCCCCAAAATATCGAATTTCGGATCCGGCCGCAGGGATGTGCAAAAATTGACAACTTTTCCAATTGGGGAAATGGGCGAAATTGGGGCACGAAAAGCGGAAAGAATAATAACGAACAATAATAAACAGCAAGAAAACAATAGGGCCTTCGCAGGCGACGCTGTCGCCGCTGCTCGGGCCCTAATTAACGATTTCTTGCCGCAGGTATAAACGTCTTTCTGCGGATTGATATGACAGGACGTGATTCGCCCGAGTTGATCAGAAGCGTCCTTAACAACGGTCTGCTATTCATAGCAACGGTCTGCTATTCAGAAATAACAGACCGTAGAATGTTGTAATTGACCAATCAGGATCAAGCATTTGACAATGCCGTGTAATAAGCCCATTTAACACAGTAAGTTACAGAAGTAGCTGCCACCTCTTTCTTTTTTGCTTTTGGCCATATAAGATAAAAACAAAACATACTAAATAATGTAAATCATTGTAACCACTTAAGTTTAGTAAAGTTTACTTTAATTAACTCAACTAAAAAACATCATGTTTTATCTCATAATTGTTTACATACCGCATATGCTTTGTCTGTTGGCTCATATTTTCTCTAAATTCAATAATATTTCCACACTGCTGATTTATTCCCGAGTAAATAGCATATCACTCGTCATCTTCCTCTCTGCTGCTTGCCATCTGCCTGCCGCTGTTAAAAGGTGACACAGACTTTCAAAGTTAAGGCGTACTCTAAAGATGATGATATGGATCGATGTTTTCACTTTGCATCGATGATATTGGATTGTTGATGATTACATCAATATATCGATCCAGACCAGTCGATCGTTACAACTCTAACACACCACAACTATCTACAGTTCCTCCTCAGAGAGGGCAAGCTTTTGGCTGCATATTGGATTCAATAACTTAGCTTTTAAGGATGACGGTGAAGCATTTTGTGAATAACATCAGATGCCATCACACAAGGGCTGAAAGTGCTACTGGATTACCTTGACTTAACAGAGTTTAACTCCAGTTTATAACCACTTCATCATCCACCAATTTCAACTGCTGAGGAAGAGTGTATTGGTACTAGAGGCTTTTAAGTAAATATGAGAGAATGGGTTCAGACTTCCTGCTGAAGTCGGGGGTTGGAAAAGTCCAGTGAGAGGGTTCATCCACACACACACACACACACACACACACACACACACACACACACACACACACACGCATGTATGGAGACAGAGAGAGAGTGAAGGGAGTTTTGAACAAACAGTCCCTCTGTCAGTGTGATGTCAGAGTTTGGAAAGGTCAGAGGGTCAGGCACAAAAAATGATGTGACTTGTCGATTATACAGAATGCACACACACACACACACACACACACACACACACACACACACACATAAACACACAGCAGAAGTTAATATCTTTAACAAACAGACAATAAGACCCAAGAGAAGTAAATTTTAAATAGAATTAAATAAGCAAACAGCTTCTTTCAGAATGGAACATTTACATAAGTCAAATCATAAGAGAAGCTGTCTGTACAAAAGGCTTCTGCAGTCGTGTCTCTCATGCCTCCATCCTGGAGGTCAACAGTCTTTTTATCAGCTGTAATCTCTTTCAATATGGGACTGCACAGTGTGAATGCATCCTATTCACTGCACAGTAACAGCCATTCAGAGCTGTCTAGGCCATTATCATAAAACTGTGGCATGAATGCCACCCTGTCAGTGCAACATAAAGAAGACAAAACATACTGGACACCTATTGTAGAGACATACACACTAAATTCACACCTGTCTTTACTATGGTGTTTCAGACAGTCCTACTGGTGGGATGCAGTTTGATGAAGCACAGTGTATTTGTGATTCAGGCATGTGACTGGAGCGAAACATGTGAAGGCTGTGACGTGATGGGCTGGGTATCAAACCTCAGTGCTGTTTTAACCACTGACAGAAATAGTGTCTGCAGCCAATCAAAAACTGTCACATACCAATAAAAGTATTGTTTTAATAAAATGTCAATCCCCAGCCATCCCCAGCAGTGATTATCCTGAAAACATTCCCACAGACTGACACAGTGGAGAATCAGTCATGCCAGAGGCAACACTTTGTTCTACTGTGTCAGACAATCAGCTCTTTGACAGTGAAGTAAAATGACAGCCACTGTAGGGAACATCACACACACAGCCTATGGGATGTGTCAAGCATGGACCTATTCACCTTTCTGTGTCCCACACCATTCTCTCTATGTAGTGAGCTGTCTCTCTTCCTGCAGCCAGGACATTCACATCAGCAGGGGGCACACTCAAGTACTGCGACCACTGGTGTAAATACTGTTTCAATTACCTCTACAACTAGCTGTCTTCTTAATTTCATATCATATCATTTTTTATAAACTGATTTAGGATATAACATCACTGTGTTCAGTGTTGTTTTGAACCCACATTCCCACAGGAAATTGGATCAACCAATCAGCTTGTTTAAAATACAGAGCCACGCAATGCATTGTCAAGATTGGTAAGCTTCTGTGTCCTATTGTTATCCCTTACACCCATCTTGTCAGCCTAACAATTAACATTATTCACGCAGATGTGTGTGCAGCGTCCTCCATAGTTTCAGCTGGGAGCTGGGTTTTCCACAAGATGCCACCAAGCGGCAACCTGCAGGGCTGAAAAATGAAGCCAAGATGGAAGTGCCAAAAACAGCAGTTCCTCTAAGGGCCACTTGAGGCTGGCTCCAGAAGTGAGTCAATCCCCATAGACCCCCATGATAAAATGCCCAACTTTACAGGGGAAATAAACATGTTTACAGCCTGGTACAAAAAATGGTTTGTCTCTATAGCTAATTTCAACATTCACGACAACTGTTCGAGAAGGTAAGAGCAACTCACCCATTTACATTTAATTGAGGCTTTAAGTTATGCACATTTAAGGGCTGCCCGCTTTGAGGGACAGGCTGTCTGTTGATATTGTCCTCGGCTTCCAGCCATCACTCCTCCACAGCTCCACCCTCTCACCCAAATGGGGTCATATCTGGCTCCAAAAAAGCAAGATGGCCACAGTCATAATGCCAAATTGAGGGTCCACACACCAATGGGTGACGTCACAGCAGCTACAAAATAAACTCACAAAATGTCAAGTAAGGAAATATTCTTACATCTTCCTTTTTAAACAGAAAAATATAACCATACAATTTCTGAATTTAAATTCCTCACTTTCACAGAACTAAAAGCCTTTACACACCAAATGTGTATTTTTTTTGTCCAAAGTAATTGCACATTTAAAAGTAAATATAACCTCACGTGTTAATCATGTTTACACTAACACACACTACACTAACTCTAAAACTTATGTCGGTCATCAAAGTTTTCAGAACAGGTTCGATTTTCTACATTTTTCGCATCTGTCAGCAGCTTTTAGAGAGCTGTTTGACCCTGAAGCAGTGAACCTGCTTTACACACAGATCCGCAACAAGAGAGAGGAACAGGACAGAAGTGCACAGGGGAGCAGCAAGAATAAGACATGTTAATACATGACAGCAAAGTCCTTTTTGAAAAGTTCCAGGACAAAGAGAAGGTAACACTAGCCTGTCTAGAAATGCACAATACCAATGATTATGCTCAAAGCAAAGTGCATTTTATGTAACAGATACACAGTATTGCATCAAAGGCAAGATGCTGACAGAGTGGCAACAGCCAGCAAGAAAACTCCAGTGGACAGAGGAAAGGAAGCAAATGTGTCTTTATATTTTGCCTCATACTGGGAATTTTCGCAGTGAACAGAACCTTAAGATGCATCAGACTCAGTGTGCAAGGTTTCTGTGTGCAACGCATGTTTATCAGATGATGGAGTAAAAGATAAACATACTTCATTCAAACTCAGAGACAAAATACAACTCACCAAAACCAGCTTGGTGAGTCTCTCCATTTTTGGCTGAAGTAAACCCTTAAATTGCTGAGTTGATGTGAAAATATGCTGGCTCTACCAGTGCTTTTTCCCCAGGGTCTCTCTCTGATGTTGCTGGTTGGCTGTTAACAGTCCTGTAAAGTTATCTCCACTACTTGCTGTCTTCACCTTTCTTAGTTCGGTTACCTGTTCTGCCAGTACAGACTGACCTCTGGTGGTGCATGTTGTGCACTACAACACATTGCCTCAACACAGCATCTCAGTATAGTAGTAGTTTGATAAAAGAGGAGCGTCTGTTTCAAACGACTTACAAATCCTTTAGTACTATAACACCTTGATACTGCCCGAGCCTATTGTATATATATCATACATACTTTTTGCCTGTATAATTTAGACCCAGATTTCCACGTAACATCAAAAACAACTAAACATTCAGCACTTCATGGGAATCTAAAAAACTTAGCCAGCTGTGTACTTTGTTGCATTTTAAATGAGCCAAAACTTGATTTTATACTGAGGTCTCAATCTTCAGATTTTTGATTACATGAGAATAACAACAACAACAACAAAAAACATATCTTCTTAACATTGTTTTCTTCAACTGTGTCTTGTGAGGTGTCCTTGAGTGCTTTGAAAGGCAACATAAATAAAACGTATTATTATCATTACCATCACTGGCATCCCACAGTGAGGAGAACATGCTCAGACCATCATAAAATAAGAGACACCACCTTGCCTGCATAAAGACCTTAACAGACACATGCAGCAACAATCCAGGCAGTATGCGGTCAGTGGTTATATCACTCTTCAACATCACACCGATTAGCGCTCAGAGTTGCTGTGAAGAAACAGTATAAACTAAATGTAATGACCAGCTGGGTTGGACTGCTTCATTATAATCAATGTTTGCTGTAACACTCTTATGCTTACTATGTGGATAGAACATGTTTTATCACTCAAATTTTGATCCTAATGAAGTACGTGTTACCTTAGATCTTGACTACCTGATATATGCAGCCTATCAATTATGGCTTCAAATGAGTCTGAGGCAAATACTGCCAGCTCTAATACCTTATGTTTTAAGATAGACTATTATAATCTTTATCTAATGACACTCTATTAAAACGTGGCACACTGCACTACAGTATTGAAATTGATGAAGCTTGTGTACAACATGCATCCTGTGAGTGACTAAACTCTGCTGCAGTGTGTGCAAATAACACTCCTCTGTTCTATCTCAAAACATCAGATGATTTATCAAAGCAGAGGTCAGGTTTTACTACTGCACTCCACTCCATGCTGTCACACCTACCTCTACCTGTGGTGCCCCCTGCAGGCAGTCAAACATTCTACAGAACACCTGCAGGACAGGAAGGGACAACACGATCTATACAGCAGCTTTACACATGAGCACAGAAACATACGAGGAAAACTGTATGTGGCAAGGGTTGATTTATTAAAAGGTGAATACTTGTATGTTCTGTAACATATACTTTCATAGTGGTTTGTTTATAAGAGTCCATCAGACTGAGGTGTGTTTGACAGATAGGGTTAAAGTGAGCGTTACCTTCAGATCATATGGGCTATCATTAGAAATCTGGCCCGGCCCTCCTCACACACATACACACACGTAGGGAGGTTACTATGGCAACTGAGCCTGAAGGGCCAGTGAATCAGTCTGGACTGATCTAGATTTGCTGATAACACATATAAAGGACACACACTCTCTTGCAGTTGCACAGCACGCACATCTTCACACAAAACACAGGATGAGTACACTTGCACCTGCATGTCCAGACAAAGATACACAGATGGTACACACACATACACATACACACACACACACACACACACACACACACACACACACACACACACACACACACACGGGCCATGTTTAGAACATACTGAAATGCTGGTTTGGCTAAAATTTCTTTATCACACAGTTCAATGAAATTTTGGATGTAACATAGTCACTGCATTCTAGCTGTCTGTGGGTCCACCATGACCCGTATCAGAATTAATTCGATTCAACACAAGAATGCATAAAAAGGTTTTACACCAGCAATAAATACTTTGAGCAATCCTCCACCCTGACAGGAGGACAGGTTCAGTGGAAATGATGAATATGTCAGCTCAGGGATTAGGCTCACATATAGGGATGAAAACAGTCTCATGTATGAAAGGATAAATATATCAGCCTGGCAAAAAAAACATTATGGCTGTCAAAAACTGCAGCTCCTGTAATTCTATTGAAGATTATGGGATATATTGCTTTTGCACTGTTACAGGGACCAAGAGTAAGATCTATTAAAGTAATGGCGTTTTTTTTAATCATACAATCACAAGTCTGTTATGTAAATGTTTTGTCGTGGCTTTAACATGACAGGAACGTTAGAGGAACTAGAAAATTATGATGTCAAGTGATGGATTTAAAGGCCTGGTGTGAATGATTTAGGAGCATCTATGGGCAGGAATGGAATATACTATTCATGACTATGTCTTAATAATATTGTACAATAACCTAAAAATAAGAATCGTTTTATTACCTTAGAATAAGCTGTTTATATCTGTGTAAAGAGCAGATCCTCTTCCCTGGAGTCTGCCTTGCTGTTGTACAGTAGCCCATAATGGACAGATCAAACACTGGCTCTGCATAGGGTCATTTGTGTTTTCGCGTCAGCCAAAAGTGGCAACCCCCGAGGCCGATAAATGAAGCCAATGCTTAAGTGACAAGAACAGTTCCTCTGTTGGCCACTTGAGGCTAGCTCCAGAAGTGACCCCAATGTTAAAATGCCCAACTTTAGGGGTGCCCAGAAGCTCAGTGGGTAGAGCGGACATCACGTGTGCAAAGGTAGCATCCTTGCTGCGGCGACCACAGGTTCGATTCCAGCCTGCAGCCCTTTGCTGCCTGTCATCCCCTCTCTCCCCCCCTTTCATACTTCAAACTGTCCTATTATTAAAGGAAAAAAAAATGTTTAAAAATCGCTAACTTTACAGCAGAAATAAACATGATTACAGCCTGCTGCAAAAATTGGTTTTGGTCTCTACAGCTAATATCAACAGTCATGACTAGAGATGTATAATATATATAATATAATATCGGCACGTCATCGGTATCGATCGATATTGGCTTTAAAATGAACTATCAGAACTGGCCAACATGCTTTTTCTTATTTTGCACAATGATTGAATATTACATGCATTGAAAGCATTCTATTTCATGGTGGGTGGGTGGTGGGCCGTCATGATAGGAGCATGCTTGGATAATATGATATTAATCCTGGCGCAGACTATTTACTGGAGTTTACCAGCCTGTCGCTCTTGCAGCATTTGAAGATAATTGCAAGCGTAGCTGTTCTCGGCTTTCAATGTCCGATAGTTCAGTCCGAATATTTTCCCATCTCGTCAACAAAAATTAAACATAGATTTTGTCTTAGTTTTTATTATCAAGATCTATATTTAGCTTGTCACCATCTCATTTTCGTCATGGAAAAAAAAGGTTGTTGACAAAACATTTTCATCATAGTTTTCATCAACAAAATTAACACTGACAACAATAATCTTTTTTATGAATCTTTCTGTCTCGAACCCCTTCCTCCATGTGGACAAACGGATGGCTTATCTCATTCTTTAACACAGAGCCAGCATCAGGCTGTATGCTGTACTTTAAGTCTAACTCCTGTAAATACACACATTCATTTACATCATCACATTGCAGACGCAAGGAAAAGCAGAAGGATAGATCAGTCCCTCAAAGTTCTCCAGAGGCCGTGCTGTCTTTTTATAGGCCACCAGAAGTGGAGTAGGCTAATTAGCATTCAGCCTTAATATAGAGCAGCAGAAGACTCGGCCATGGTCTGCTGCATGCTGTTGGATACCAGCAACAACACAACAGAACAGATCATCTCAGGCTCACTTTAAGGTCTTTACTCTGGGTGCCTGTTAGCTTTAGAGCTGATATTAAGAACTGACTGATGAGTTTTAAAGCATCAAGCTGCATCAGCGACCTTTTGTCCTCACAGGAGGCTGATCAGCAGCTCCGACTGCCTGCTCTTTAATCCACGTAATATGTAGATTAGAAGAGATTTATGTGGATTACAGATGGATTTTCACCATCAGGGCTCCTACACAACCTGCCTGAGGTGTTTAGGCCATTACACAATAGTACTGTACTACTAATCATAAAAATCTTTCTCTCTCTCTTTATCTTCCACCAACAGCTGACTAACACTTTGGTCCAGAACAAGACATTTTGATAACTTAAGAAAACTAAAGAAAAGATTGTGATGAAACTGGTCGGAGGTATTATAGATTTCCTGGAACTCTTAATTCTGTTTAATCTCTTAACAATCCAGCGTCCTGTCTGCAGGTCCTCATAAGGTTTTACTTGATGATTATGATATGTAAACAACTGCTGTGTTTAAGTGGTTCACGCATACAACCTTGCAGTTCAATTGATGCGGACCATTTCAAGATACGACCACCACAGCAGGTTCAATTAACGCTTCTGTCAGTCAATAAAATATCATGCCTTCATCAGCATCCACAGATCAATAATATTCCAACAAAAACAGTCCTCGTACACTCCAAAACACCCACACAATCTAAATCCAGTGAAATATTGTGTCCAAATACATTACTACATCCATAGATAATTACGGACTGCATTCTTTCCAATGTTCATATTTCTCTTCTTACTGTATGCACTAACTCCTGCTTGCATGTAAATATTGCCAATAGCTCGACATAAAAATGGTGGCTGAACTTTGACCTTTTGATTGGCATCTCCCTTGAGCCAACAGGAGCTTCCATGTCCTCTCCATGGCCTACACTAACCAGCGAGGGCCTGTGTTAAATTGAAGGGCCTTCCTTCCTTCCTTCCCTCCTCACGGAGCCAATCAATAGCCGGCAACTGGCCCGATGGCCTATGGGTCTTGTAGTCAATGACACTCCTCACATCCAGAGTAATTTCTTACTTTTTCTGGGCGTTATTGACTGTTATAAATGTATATAAATGATAAACAAATGGCTTCTCTGTTATCTTAAGATGAACAAAACAATCTGTCTAATCAATTTAGACTTTCTGGAAGTGTTTTTATACAGTAAGCTCCTAAATAGACATTTTTGTCTGTGCTGACTTATTCTCACTCAGAATCACACATTCAGTACAGTGTTACACGTCTTTTGAAAAGCGCCTAGACAAAACCTCAGGGAAAAATGGAAAATTAATTTTCTCTGATACTGTTATCTGCAGCATCTTTTCTCAAGGAAATAGTCAGGCAAAGATAAAAAAAAAACAACTTTTTGTTTCAGTGTGTTGAAACTTATACAACTCAATGACAGAAGCACTTACAGTGAATGTTGCCTTTCAAATGAGACCATGCATATATACTAAATATGGAACAACAACAGCTTTCAGTTTACTTTGGCATGCCTTGGATAGACGTTTTAGGTGAATTAAGTTGAATTTTAAGGGATTAGTAATTAAAAGTTAAAACTATTGGAATTTTCACACACCACAAATATCTGTACATGAAGGTGTCAAAGTGTCGATCTTCTTGGGACATTGGAATCATGCTGATTGGATATTTGGAGCCTTAGTTCTGTCAAAAATGGACTGACAGCGTAAAAAATACCAGGAGCAATCTTCATCTCATAGATTTTTTCACTCATTTTGTTTTTCATTTTTTAGTGGGATGGATATATTTTGAGATTTTTGCACCACGGTTCCCACTTTGGACACATCTTAGCCAATTTATTTCTTTACTTTTACATAAATCTGAAAAGTAATGCTGCATCACTTCCTGTTTCACCCTGTAACCATGGAAAAAGACAACCATTAGCAGACTGCTTTATTACTGACAAAGTTATCCATGTTATCCATGTTCAGAGAGTAGGTCACACTAACTCCAGCGATGCGTGTATAATGTCTCTGATTTCGATTCTAAGAAGAGTCAGAACTCATTTATGGACACAGTGGAGTCTAGTGTCCTCGTCAGGAAAAACTGTTCTTTCTGTCATCTAGTCATCCAGATCGATTGATGCATCTTTCTTTTAAATGTTCTGTATGATATACAACGGTGTGCGGTCAAACAAGCCCTTTAAATAACAGGAATAATAGAAAAACATTTTTGTTAACCTTGTAATTAATTTATTTGTTGCTTTTGTTGTTTGTACAATTCTTTCACACACTGAGTAGCTGAAATAAAAAGCCAAAAATACAGAATGAGTGAACTGAAGGAAGGCAGGGTGAGAGGGAGGAGCAAACAGCATGTCAGGTTGGATGAGGCACACAGTAACATGACTGACCTACATTATTCTAATGGACCAGAGGGAGAGTACAGCCAATGAGGAACTGTAATGCTTCTTACATATATTCATTTCTATCCATGTATTCATTCATGCTATAAGCCATTAAGTCTCTGAGATTCATTGAACAGTATAGTTCATTTAAACTGCTATTAGCTTAATGTTCCTCTATACAGTTAATGCTGATGATATTTCATAATTATTTGTTTCTGCCTGATTACATTTTCCCACAACTAGTAATCTCTTCATGCTTATAATAACACCTCATTTGACACTGGCTGGTTTTGGCAGGTTTCTGTCCTCTCATGCCAGTTCAGTAGACTGAGAAAGAGCAAAGTTTCTTTAAAAGTGATTTATTTTTGTCTTTTAAAAAACTAAATGCCACAGCACTGTTGCAGGATCTCACTATTTTTAATATATTTTGACTCAATGCTTTCAGGGCAGCTCCATTATTTATTGTGTTGTATTGTATTGTATTGTATTGTATTGTATGAGGTCATATGCCATTCTGTGGCTTTCAAGTAGTGATCCTTACGTATTCAAATCAGAAAATTCAAATTTTGATCGAAGTATGCATGTTTTAGTGTCACAATATTATTTTCCAATATTACTACAATATTACTCTTTCTCTTAATGGAGTCTGGTGGCTTTGAAAAGGGCAACATAATGGCCTCTCTTCCCTGTCGGAGAAGGCTGTCTGACAGCAAGGTTATGCTGTAAAATAATCTTACAATAGCACACACATAAACTGATATGGATTTTTTTAGGTGGTCCTGTTTTTAGTAGGCTAAAATATGTTTTGCTGCTGCTCCCATCCATAGCCACAAGACTATTTTGACAGAAACAGTAATCCAAGATAACAGAACAAAAGGAGTTAATGTTACTGGTCTTATCACCACTCCCGCTGATGTGTGACTTTCAGAATTAAACTACTGTGACATCCACGGTTGTGGGTTACACTGCTTAGCTTCTGTGCCCTGGTACCATCTAAATGTAGGTAATAATTGACTATGGATTCATAAATGTGTTTATACAGTACAAATGCAGTATTGCATTGAATTTAATGCATATTTACCTGGTTAAATAAAGATTAATTATTAATAAAATAGCACCATCTTCCTCATAAACGTCTCATGAACCTTGTTTTCAGCAGCAGCAGAAGCAGCTGTGCACAACATGCTCAGCCGCAAACAGCAGACAAACACAGAGAGATAGTTATTCTCAGGAGTTAGTGGAGGCCAAACCAGAGCTAAGGGGAGACATTCATCAGATGGACACAAGCACAAGACCAAGTAAATGCCATTATTACTCTGTGTTTTTTGTTGCAACACATTCTGCATTTCCAACTGCAGCCACTGTGCCAAAATCACCACCACATCAGGCCATAGCCCTGCACAGATCCATTTTCTAAAACCGGCACCCGCCCCTACCCATAAAGCTCAGTGCCAAAACCGACCCGTTACCCGCCATTATGTCTTAGTCAAAGTCGCACCCGCCCGCACCCATTAATAAACGTCCCGTGACCCAGCCCGCACCCAATCTCTCTTATCGGCTGCGCTTGATGGCAAAAACATTCCGTGCAATCACTGCTGGGTTAGCAAACATTTTAGCATGCTCCTTCCACCACCATAAAACCTCAAAAGGATCCTCCCTGGGAGTCTTGAACTTGATGTATGCTGACAAAGTGTTAAAGTTTCATCGCTGGAGTGTTCTACATTGGTGACAAATGCGACGATGGGGTCAAAGGTTCAACTTGTGTCATTGACTTTCAAAATAAAAGGAATTGCAGCTTGATAATAGTGTTTTCAATGTCAAAATATTACACATATAGCACAATTTTTTGATTTGCTTTATTTTGAAAAATAAAACATATTTTTGTTCTCACCTGCTGCAACAAAGTGGTGGGTGCGATTGATAATCTCACTGGTGTATGCCCGAACAGCGTGTAACACAGGTAACTCTGACTACCGCAGCAAGCCTGTTTTGTATCCAAGGCTGCATGACTATCAACATCGATAGTCTTATTCTCTGGGGACCATGACCATTCACTGCAATTATGATGGCAAAGTTGACATTCTGACCCGGGTGGTGCCAGAGGAAAGGTCAGGGCTGTGAACAGAATTAGGATTCATCCTCTGGGGAACATGAACATCTTTACTAAATGTCATGACATCTGGCCAGCAGCTGATGAGATGCTTGAGATCTTTGTTTCAGCCCCCACCGCTGTCTGTGCAGTGAAGCAGAGAAGATATACAGTACAGCAGCTTAGTCTAAAACTACTGTACAAATGAGGACAATGTTACAACAGTTTGAGGGAGCCGGCCTTTTCTTACATAAGGCCTGGTGGGAGACTACTGTAATGTGAGCTGGAATAATCCTGACCTAATTTCACTGCTACACTCCTCCAGCGAGGTCAAGAATGTGTTTGAGAGACGTACAAATACACACAATCAAACACACACAGTGGAAGAGGTACATAGTCTGGCCTGTCTTCTCTTTACCTCTGTCTCTCTGCACACACACACACACACACACACACACACACACACACACACACACACACACACACACACACACACACACGCAGTGCAGCCTGGCTTGCGTCCCACTTCCTTCTCTGTCTGGCCAAAGGAATGCTCCGTTTCCTGTGTGTTGTGATCAGTGCACATTGACTGCTTCCCAGCGGGCCTCTGAACAGATCCCAGTGGCTTGATAAGGAAATAGCCTTCTCTAGTAGTAGATACAACAGCTACTGAAACCACTACACTATTTCCCATTCAAACCCACATGCCAATTCTGAGCTATTCTAACACAATCCTGCTGTGCTGGAAACATTTTTTCAAGTATACTTTTCCGAAAGCCCAAGTAACTGAGAGCTTTGGCAAGATTTAACTGCATGACGTGACACAAGATTGCTCAGCTAAATAACACTGGAACAACAATAGCTAATAATAGCTAGCACCTATGAGAGCTACCTCAATTAATTAAAGTGACTTTGGGAGATGATGAGAGAGATGATGCTGGGTAATGGCAAAGATGCAGCTTATTTGATAATAGTGAGGAAGTCATTCAGACTGTTATTTCCTTATACTTAGACAGATTTTTTTTTTTTACTACCAACCAAAGGCTCTTTCAGATCTCCAGCAACTCAAATGTGTCTCATGGGAGCTGTAGTTAAAAATACAACAGTTGTTATATCTCTGTAAAAATAGCAAGGGGTCAGATTTTATTAGTCAGTGCACTGGCAAGTGTGGTACTGTAGATGAAAGACGGCCTCAGTGCAGAAATACACGGCTGCTACAAACTGATTTTGTGGATGACTGACAATTGCAAAAAATTTCCAGTACTTCTGTCTGTGCAGTCGACTGATATAGAGACATGGTGGTTTGAGTTTTGAGCCGGGAGTTTAGAGAGCTTCTGAACACTTCTTAGGTTGACCACTCCTCCTTCACATATTCCAAAACAGAACTACTGTCCTGCAGTTGTATGCCTGCACACACCAGTCAAGTTTCTCTTACGGTTTACATCCATGTCTGTGAAAACATTGATGCTTCACACTCAGAAGATCTAAACAATCAGCAGTTTAAGGGTGGACACCCAAGATTAAATTAAATTCAGTATCTGATCAAATGTTTCCTCTTCTGTTCCTGAGATATGACACTGAGTGATGGCCAGAAAAGTGTTTTATGCAGAACATTATGATGTCACCATGCTGTGCTGAATTATAGCCTATAACATTTTGAGAGGTCACACTGATCTTGACCTTTGATCTTCGACCACAAAATTCTAACCAGTTTATTCTTCATTCAAAGTGGACGTTTGTGTCAAAATTGAAAGAAATTACCATAAGGTGTTCTTGAGATATCACATTCACAAGAATGAGACAGATGCAGGGCTACATAGACATGACCTTTGACCACCAAAATATAATCAGTCCATGATTGAGTCCAAGTGAATGTTTGTGCCAAATTTGAAGAAATTCCCTTGAGGCATTCTTGACATATCATGTTCACGGGGATGGGACAGATGGACATACAAATCGACGTACATACGGTCAGGCGAATAACCCAAAAACATAATGCCCCAGGCCACAGCTATTGCCAGTGCGAAGGCATATACACGCATTCAAATTCTAATCGCAAAATTATGACCCAGCGTATATATGTAATATATGCAAACAATCCTAGGATAGTCGGGCGACTTGTTCAGGGTGTACCCTGCCTCTTGCTCGGTTTCAGCTGGGATCAGCTGCAGCCACCCTATGACCCTAAAGACTATAAGCGGTTAGAGAAAAAGGATGGATCGAAATGAATACAACCACAGTTCTACGAATTCTGAAGTGAGAGACAGTGTGTAATACAATCTCCCTGTGGCAGTCAGGAAGAAAAAAATACAACAGACTGCAAACACATCACAGTGAATGTGATGTTGCAGGCGTGGAGTAAGGGCCGGATGTCATCCAAAAATAGATGCACACAGTCCTGTTTTTATACTGTATTAGGTGGCTGCACACACAGATGTACAGTTCGTACAGTCACAAATGCAGAAAGATGCAGAGGGTATCATTTGGGCTTTCACCACTGTCACTGACTTCAAAGATTTCTCTAGAGGGTAAAATGACTTTCGACTTGACTTTGAATGATTTTTCTGGAAAAAAAGAACTGGGACACGATGGACACTATACAGTAGACTAAGAGCAGAATTAACTGGCAGAATAATAACATAACTATTAATAAAAGTTACAAAGTAAAAAAGGGAGTTTAGTGTCGGTCTAAAACGAGGGTTTTTGCACCTTGACAACATAACCCTTCCACAGTAATTACTGTAGTAGTAGTAGAAGTAATTACTGTATTATCAATACCAGCTTAAATACAGTAAGTCTCCCCAAAGGTCCAGTGTCTAAACTGTAGGGGCATCTTAGCCAGAAATAGAATATAATATTCCTAACTATGTTTTATCACTGCATAATCACCTGAAACTAAGAATCATTGTGTTTTCATTAACTTAGAACAAGCTGTTTATATATGATGCTATCCACTCGATAAAGTCCACCATTATACAGTAGTCCATAATGGATAAACCAAACACTAGCTCTAGATAGGGTCATTTGTGTTTTCACATCAGCCACCCTAGTTCTCCTACATGCTTGGCACCGGGCACCAAGAAGCAACTTCCAGGACTGAAAAATTACACACTTAAGAGCCACAAAACTGCAGTTCTTTGAACGGCCACTTGAGGCTGACTCCAAGAACGAGTCAATCCCCATAAACCCCCATGTCAAAATGTCCAACTTTACGGCAGAAATAAACACGTTTACAATCTAGTACAAAAATGGTTTTAAGCTCTATCGCTAATTTCAACATTCATGACAACTGTACAGATGGTTAATTTTTTTTATAACTCAACCGGTTAAATGTTATGAAGCCTTAAATTCATGCATAATTAAGGGTGTGTCTGTTGACGAGTCGCTACCACATATTGTAACCACGGTGTAACTGCAGATTTACAGAGTATAGGCGTAGCCATAGCTGTCGCTATTTCAGTGTTTTGAGTTTATGAAAGTTAACTGTAACATTTTGGTCGTCTAAAAAGGTTTTGTTCAGTGTTTGGTTGCACTTAAAGACCCTCTAAGGCAGTGGTTCCCAACTGGTGGGTCGTGGTCCATTCTGAATGGATCACACGTGACTCATGAACGTGTCAATTTTGTAAAAAACACACTTTATTTAGAGTACAGTGAATTTCCGACACAGAACTTTTATTTTGAAACGCTGTTTCCTGCTGTAGAATGAGTGAATAATGGACAGCTATTTAACAGAGACTGCAAACTAGCTCAACGACATGGCTAAGTGCAAGTATGACGCTGAATGTATTAAACTGTGTGGACCTTGAACTATTGACTAAGGAGCAATCTGGACCCCTGTGGTTGGACCAGGGAACCAGTGCTCTCAGAAGTTGGATGTTCTTTCTCTCTGGTAAATACATTTTGCTTTAATGCTTTTAATCCTGTTTGTCACTAGTGAAAATTGGCATTAGCATTAGTATTATAACAGGTAACCATAGCTGTAAATGCAACAATGCCAACCACGCTAGTAGCTAGCGTTAGGGTTCGAGCCACCCTCTTGTCCAAATATAGTCACTTCTTATCCAAAATAAACAAGATGGCCACAGACAAAATACCAAACTTGAGGCTTCAGAACGGGAGTCCACAAACCAATGGGTGACATCTCCGTGGCTACGTCCATTATTTTATACAGTCTATGCTTGGCACACAGAAGTTTTAGTTGGTTGCAATCTGTAACCTCACCACTAGGTGCCACTAAATCCTACACACTTGACTTTTGACAGTCCAGTTCAGTTCCTGCTGTATATTACAGTGCTGAGATCCATGACCCTGCATACATTTATGTTAACATCACTTAAAACACCATATAATTATGCCAGAAACTATAAAACTAAAAACTAACTGGGGTTGATACAGACTGTGTGTGTGCATGCTGACTCAGTTTATTCTCTCTAAGTCATCATTCTATCAGCAGGGACATGAACGCCCTCTCTCTTTCTCTCTCTGTCCATTGTTAGGCACATTAGTAGAGTGCCAGCATACAGGACCCACACATACACACATTCACACACTCACACACCCTAATGAATGTAACATCTGAAGCTGATGTGCAGTGCTATTACTGGAGCAGTCAGCAGAAAATCTCAGTGTTAAAAGCTTCACTCAGCAGAAACTCTACTGATGTCGTCTCCACTCCTCTCTTTGTCTTTAAACCATAGCAGCTCGAAAAGGTGGCCTACAACCAGCAGTCCACACACACTGGGCAATATGGATAAAATCATCCAGCACGTAAACGTCATTTTACCTCCCAATATCAATCTAACAGTCACAGTGTGGTAAATTTTATGTTAAATCAGCTGTTTATAGATGAAATAACCAAACATGGAAGTCAGTCTGGGCTGTTTTCTGTGGCCATGTTGCACCAATTTCAAAAGTATTTACATTTATCTACTGTGGAGGCAGCCCAGTTTTATGAAAAGATCATCTTTCCAGCTGTGAAATACTTTTTTAAAAACACATTTCAGGCTACAGATGGCATGAATTTATTAAGCACATGAACATGTTTGCCAAATGTTGAGCCACGCTTGCCAGTGAGCTGCACAGTTCTATTTATGCAAACAATAATTCAGAGGCCAGCGTCCCTTCTCCCCATACTGTTAATACAATACATCACATCCACAATTTGAGCAGCCTGACCACAGCGTCGCTCCATTTTAGGCTGAACTGGACTGTACTACAAAGACCAGACCAGGGTCCATATTTAGCAAACGTCTCAGTGTGGAAATCAGTCCTCAATTCTTAGAGTGACACACATAGCATGTGTTTCTACTGAGGCTTCAGAGTATCAATCTTGTTAACCACTGAAATCATGCCGTCTCCTCCAAGACTGACTGCTGACTGAAAGGAAGGCTGTAGAGCTGACCTTACAGTGCCTTGCAGTAGCAGCAGGCATACACTCAGTTGGCAAAGTGTCTGCTCCACCTAGCTAAAACTAATGTAGTGTAATACAACTGAGAGAGGTGTTAAATCAGCTACACGATGATGATTTTTTTAAATGCAAGACAATACAACACACTAACAAAGCAACAAAAACCAGTGCATACACAAGTATATACGGGCCAGACCAGAACAGTAAATACAAAAGTCTTCATGTCTTCTTGTCAGGGGACAAGAAGACGAGGTTGTGTTGGCTGTGTGTCTATTTTTGGAGAGTCCGTCAGCAATAACCAGGAATTGTTGCATCTTATGGTTATTGATATGAAGTTTGGGCAAAAAATTGTAGATCGTTACAACTGCAGTTTCCATATTGATGATTTATTTTTGTTATTACCATTATTATTATTATTTTTCCAGGTTCCAAGTTGTGTTTCTTCAATCTGTCAGACTTTGGGTCACACCCAGACCCTTGAAGGAGGGAGCTGGCCCTATGCAGTCTTGATCCCTTAAAAAAACTGCTCCCAGACCACATGGAGGGTGTCGGTGTTTCACTTATTCACTTATTTTACGCGTAAAGGAGTTTTGAGTTGACCCAGCCTTCCTTCCCCCTGCTGCCCGTTCCAGAGAGATCGAAGTGAGAAGTGCCGCGATTTGTGCTCCAGCTGCCATGGAACAGGGGGACACAGCCCTGACAATTCCTACGTGCCTTATTCACTATCATGGTAGAAAAATAAGAAAAATGAATAAATAAGCAAGCAACTAAGAAACAAGGGAACTGGTAAAATAAAAAGTGTGTGTCTGGGAGAGAAAGAAAATAACAAAGATAAGTTGGTTGATGGGCTGGTTGGAGGTTGTCCATGTTGGGGAAGTTGTGGAGGTGGGTTTACGTGTCATTATCACGCACAATCATTTCGGAGGCCGCAGTCTGTCTCTCAGAATGCGAGAACATTTGAATGTGATCTAGGGAGCTGGCACTAAGCTGATATTATTAAGTGATGGAGCTCATCTGAGGACATTCCAATGTTTTTGACCTCCAGGCTCAAAGACTGTAAAACTGCGTACAATGTTTGAACTCGTTAGACACCAAGTACTCTCTACATCCACGTCTCATAAACAATACTCCATAAAATCCTTCATTAACTGCAGCAGCACACATATTGTGTTGTCTACATGCTGAAGTGGCCCTTTGGTCTGGTTTATTGTGGGCAAACTAAAAGAGCTTTAAAGATTCACATATCTAAACGCAAATTGCACTGTTTCCCTCAATTACGGACAGAATTGTGAATGTAGCGATTATCTTGACAGACAATGCAATTGCGATATGGGTGATGATTTTAGTGGGAATGGTAATTTTGGCATTTCATTTTCACTGAAAAAAACCATAGTGTGATTTTTACTTTGGCCATACCAAACAAGCATGTTCCCTTATGTCTGGAAAATGATTTATGGGCTGGAACATCTCTGTATTACTACAATGCTTCATTCATAATAGTACCTTGTAAAACATTTTGCCTTTTTAAAAATCTGCAGCTCCTGCAATTTGGACATAGTGCGATTTCTATAACATTTAGATTAAGCACTGAAGGACTGTCTCTGAGCCGCTCTCCCCAGTTCATGCAACACGGAGGAGTTTAACGGTCCCAACAAACTCACACTGACACTCAAACAGCTCGACTCTGTGGTTAAACCCATTAATAATAATAATAATAGGTAATGTTAGCTGTGAAATGCCAACAGTAAGCCCTGTCACTGTTTGTGTGTTATCAAGCAGACACTTACTCTCTCAGCGGTTCCCCGGTGCGGAGCTCACACTCCTGTAGCAGTAGTCTCATGATAAACAGAGAGAGAGGAACAGCGGGGCAAGGAGGTACTGAACAAAGCAGTACTCATGCCATTTTAAATATTAAAAAAATATATCAACATTATGTTCACATTTTTCTTCATTCATTTTTCATTCATCCACACTGATCCAATTCTGCTAGTGCGCCACCAGAAAATGTTGTGTCTTGTCATGTTATTATACACTACATTATGTGTCCAAGACTATTTATTTATTTCAAAAAGTTTAGGCTATTTAATTGTTCTATATCATCACACTGTTATTAACACAAGCAGAGTATTTTAATACAAAGTGATAACTACTGTGTGTGAAAGCTTGAATGGGTCAGACCTGTGCAGCACTGGATTTGAAATGAACTGTAATAAACTGGAGCTTCTGTGCTTTGACTACCTGCTGTGACCCTCATCCATTTAAAATCAACATTAGTTCTACTCAGGCCATTTTGGTCAAAGTAATGCAAAACAGAGAGTAATATAGTAAAGTAACTTACTTTCAAATGAAGTTAACTAGTAATATGTAATGCATTACATCTTGAGAGTACCTTGTCCAGCACTGTTAGTGACCAATAAGACCTCACAATTACTTGATCATTTTTAAGGTCTGGTATGTTAATATAATATATGTTGAAGGTCCTGCAGACACCCTGAGAATAGCACCAGCTTCATGTGAGTACTATTAATGATAGAAATTGTGACCAAAACTACAAAAATAAAAGTTTAGTTGTCGTAAAGCAGAATGATCCTTGAAGAAGGTGAAAACTGGATGAAGAAAAATCAATAATGCAACAGTCTGGGTGACAATTAGTTTATGCAGTGCAAGCAATCTATAGTTTCACAAATTAGGGCCTCTTTTTGTTTGTTGTTTTTAATGAGTTGGAGGGACTGCAGCTGATCAGCAGAATAATCAGCAGCTCATCTCCATCTCCTCTCAATCTTTCTACTCACTATGCTCAAACAACTGTACATACACAGATAGACACTAAGGTGACTGCAGCTTGGGTGGTCAGTTGTGTGTACCCACACACACACACACACACACACACACACACACACACACACACACACACACACACACACACACACACACACACGCACACACACACACACACACACACACTCACACACTCTGTGTGAGCTGTGAGTTTAATCTGCCCAGCTGCCATCCTGTGAATTGGTTGTGAACTGAGAGGCCAAGCAATTTACTCCTCACAAAGGCCATTCCACACCACTGAGCAGTGTGTGTGTGTGTGTGTGTGTGTGTGTGTGTGTGTGTGTGTGCGTAAGTATGATGGAATTGAGACGGGGTGGGAGGGGAGGAATAGATGGAATATGTGTAGGATAAAGAGTGCTGTAGCAGAAAGATGTGGAGGGCTGCTTAGATGATGGGGATACAGAGGGAGACAGGACTGGGAGGATAAGAGCAAATGAGAGAGGGATGCTGGGAATTGAGGGAGGGGAAATGAAAGGAAGGAAGTGAAGCCACTGTTTACAGGGAGGTGAGGGGAGATGGACAGATTGGATGGACAGAGAGATAAAGGTGGAGGGGATAGGGAGGTGTTTAGCTCTTACACTCCTCTCTGAGAGGACTACACACACACTTCAATAAATCAGCCCTGAGACTTACTCCCTATGATGACATCATCATTATTGCTACCTTCTGGTATTAGATGCTTTGGACTCCATTCAAAAAGGACATGCACACAGTTTAAAGAAAACCCTGTAATAATCCATGTTTGACCTTTCAGAATGTGATGTCTGATTGGGAGTGGGCGTTGTATCAAATATACTCGCTGCATCGCAGCTTGTTCCATGTGGAATGCATAAAATTAATATATCGCGAACAACGAGTATAAACTGTCACGACATCTTTTGAGCCAGTGTGACTTGAAAATATTGTTTCCAGCTTAATTATGACAGTACTTTATTTAACTTTATTAAAGCAGTATTTTAATTAACTTTATTATAACAGTACTATACTTAACTTTATAATAACAATACTTAATTTAACTGGATTATATCGGGACTTCAGCTTTACTATAACAGTACCTTATTCAAATGGACGATAAAAGTATTTAAAAGAACTTTATTAGTATTTTAGTTGATTATGACTGTACTTTTTAAAACTTTATTACAATAGTATTTTATTTAACCTTATTATAACAGTAGATAATTACATGTAGATACTCTATTTAACTTTATTGTCACTGTATCATTTAATGATTTTGTATTTTAGTAGTCCAAAATAGTTTATAGGAGATTCGAAAATATCAAGATATGTATTGCATACTGCAATATAGCCTAAAAATATCACAATATAACTTATATTATTAAATCAATTTAGTGGTTTTGTCTGATCAACAGTCCAAAGACACTGAATATATAATGTTAATGTAAGAGTATATCCTCACATTTGAGCAGCTAAAACCAGAGAAGAGTTGTTGTTTGACTTTAACTTACCTAACATGAGCAATGACTCTGTTTCAAAATGGTTGCTGATGAACCTTCTGTCCATTAAATAATGTATTCATCATTTCAGCAATAGCTGATTAAAGGAATTTATAGACATGGATTAAAATGCCACCAGTGCTTTTCCATACAATGAAAACCTTGGTTGCTCTTCAGTCAATATGTACACAGTATGCACAGTACATGGTTTGTCCCTACAGAGGTCGACTCCTACAGAGAGAATCCTACCAATAAAGACAGGAAACACAGGAAAATAGCAATATAAAAACATCTTAATATGTAATATAGTATCAGAAATACAATCATTTAAGTTAAGGGCTTGTGACAGACTACCAGTGTAGTATTTATAGGTGTACAGAGACATCAGAATCTGTTCAGCCAACCTAAATGATCTGTCTCTAGAAATGGGCATGGCTTAAACCAGAAGTTACATTAAATCAGGTAAATGTATTTACTAATCTAATATTGATCGGTTATGCAATTGTTTTGCTTCAAAGCACCAAAGTGATTTAATTATCTCTCTTTTTATTTTAAAGTGAACTTAGTTTTTTGAAGCCTGTAAACCTCAGCACTATGGTATGCCATTTAAGTTAATATTAAATAAATAAAACATAAATATACCTATGAAATTAGTAAATATGGCTACAAAATAAATCCTTGAATAAATAAATGAGGAAATAAATATATAAATAAATGTAAATATGAATATATAAATGAGTATATCATATATTTATATATAAAAATAGTTAAATACACAAAATATTTTATTTCTTATTTCCCTGCTGTTTTTATTTTCATCTTGTTTTAATAACCATGAAATATTTGGCAGGGTGTTAGTGTGCTCTGAGTAAAAAATTCCATGAAATGTATCGCTAATACATACAGCATGTTGCATCTTAATGTTATATAATTGTATTAACATGAGAGAGAAATATCACATAGTGACTCTGTAGATAGCAGACATACTATGTGTTGTAAATGGAAATCACCAGAACTACACTGGGACTAAAAATGTGAATTTCTTGATGGATGTTGTAAGCAGTGATTGATTACATCAGCCCTGCTTTGTACCCTGCCCCCATCTTTTACATTACCTTTTTTACAGGGTGCTGCCCTTGTATTACCATCCTTTTTTTTACCTTTTCATCTTTTGGCCTTGAGCATTTCTTGTTTCTCGTCTATTTATAAAACATAAATTAATAAAAGTCTTAATAGGGGACGTTTAATGTGTCTTTCACTATTTTCACCTTGAGATATTTCTTATTCACAGCTTTTAGGGAGCCTTTAGGCAACTGCCACAGGCAGAGATTTTCCTGCAGGGTGGAAGACTGACTCTCTACACGTGCAAAATAAACACACACCTATTAAAGCAATTAAAGGGCCTGAAGCAAGGAGTGTGCACTTTGAAATTCCTTTAAAGCATCACTTTAACTAACAAAAAAGCACTTTGTAACGCATTTGGCTGTGTTGTACTGGGAGATATTAACACATATATTTGTTCAGCATTGTGAGGCACACTGTGTGGTTCATGAGTGGGCTGTTTAACACCAGCAGGGTCACATGTCCTGTTAGTTTGGAAATAATTAGTGTGATTCGATGAGGAGTTAAACCTACACGTTGCCTACGTGTTGAAGCAGGACGACATGCACACGGGTCCAGCTGCTGTTGATCCAAAAAGTATGAGTCACTGAGACAAGAGCGCTGGCATGTTTAGACTCAACAACAAGAATCTGAACCTCTGAACATCTTACACACTCTCTGCACTGAACACATTTATTTGTGCCTAGGAGTTTGAATTGGTGGACTTTAATGATGCTGAAGCCAAGTCTCTTCTCAGGCTGGTGTGGGAGATGAACACCAGCATGAAAATGAAAGACAGTGACTTTAAAGCCAGAAGGCTTCTTGACTCAACAGAGGTCATCTGTCTTTGTTTATTAACATGCCAAGGTCATCAGCATGGCTCACAAGTACGCCACAAGTTTGATAGTGCTGCAGCAGGAGGCACCTACTGCAGAGTGTTGGTGCTGAAGGTGGGAGCCTCTTTCAATCACCTTCCTCAACACTGCCTCCCACCAGGCTGGCAAAATAGCTGTTGGGGTCACTAAAGCAGTCTTGGACCGGGTCTCCATGCTCACTTTTCTGAGAGTTTGGTGAGTTCATCAAACTGAAACTGTAAAGGTTGAAGGACAAAATGTGATTGATTTTCTGTGAAGCCCCTTGCTGCTATGTTTATGGAGAAAGATAAAATTTGCCTTAAGAGCAGTCTGTATCAAGAGGCCTTGTTAGCTCCTCATTCCATCAGCTCCTCTGTGTATGTGATGTGCCTGCAGCTGCTTCACAGCAGAAGCCATCAGGGGCTCCAGGCTTTACCACTGGAAAAAGACTCAGTAATCTCTTTGGTTTTCATGCAAATGCTTAGAGGTGATTTACACCATTCCAGACTGAGACTTAGGGGAGACACCCTGGGTGAATAGGGCACATTTTTTCACTACTAGATACCACCATGAAACTGCCCCAGCTGTATACTTACACTTAGACGTTTTTTTTTTTTTTTTTATACATATATAACGAGTTTTCTGTATTTTATGTTTAAATATGCAAATGCTGCATTATCTAATTCAAATGAACTAATTTGCATACATTACCAGAACAAAAATCTGAACATTGGATAAAGTCAGGTTGAAAATTTCTGTTAAATGTCGTTGTCATATTAGTCACAGGTTTTTACGTAGGGAAATTTGGATATCTTTTTATCTCTTCTTAAATAATAAAATATTGTCAACAGCCATTTAAAAAAATCTATTTTTGCCATGTTTTAGCAGTAAAATATTGTATAAATCAGGCTATGACTGATACATGAATAAACTGTAAAACCTGTAAAAACCTCAAGTGTATAGACAGGGATAAAACTGTAAAGTTTGGTGAATGTCAGTGCCACTGAAAAAAATCAAATCATAAAAAACCATGAAAAATCATGACTTATTAGTGTCATTTCTCTTTGTCATTGATGCTGCTCCATTCTGATCCTGGGGGTCTTTGCTGCTATTCTCCCTGCCTTCGTCTTTCCATGTATGTGCAAGGAAGGGCAGAGAGGTTGGCTCTCTCTGCCTTAGGATTCAACTTTTTTAAAAAGTGAGAGCTCAAAAGAAAGTGCAATTATCTACTCGTTGTCTTAAATGAGGGACAGTGTGTCAGAGAAATATCAGATTACATCTCGTCCATATGTGCCCAGCCCTGTAACGATCACACATAATCCTGTTCAGCATCACCTCACTGCTGCATGTTAAGAACCCCAGTAAGCTCTGTGCTACAGTCAGTGAAGCAGCTGGCAAACAGAAGCTGCTCCTGTGGGACAAAGTGCTGCTGTGAGCTCTGCTTCACAGCTCTGAGCTCCCAGCTAACTGTGTGTGAGAGGCAGAGTGGACTCTGAACCCTGCTGTCTCTACTGAACACACAGACGAACACATCACTGAGGACTTTTGCTGCAGGCACAAAGTCATGCAGCCAACTATCCTACTGCACTCTGTCTTCAGCACTCTGTCTGTCAGTCTGTCTGTTGTCAGTTAATCGCAAGAAGACTGCAGGAAGTAGTAGGAGTGAAAATAATACATTCACTTAGACTATATTTCTGTAGCAGGACTCATTTCTAGTGATGTATCCAAATCCAAACACATTAGCAGAGATATAGTGATGGAAACAGATAAAGTTGCTTATTTGGGGAAAAAGTTGACATATTTGTGCATTATTTTTCTATAAACCGATTCACATCGTTGTGGATAGTCACAAGATTCTAAAAAATGTCAATTTTATTTGCAACATGGGACTTTGATTTCACTAACTCGTCGTTTCATTTAATTCACATTACTGAACAGTGACCACCCCCTATAATCACTCTCGCATCAAAGAGGAGGAGTCAACATGTGCAGGAGCAGTGAGACAAAACCCTGGTGTGGCAGCTGAATTTCTTTAAAAGCCTTGCAAATTACACATCCAAATGAAGATTGAACCTGTAGTTTTTAGCTGTTCGTGATCATTTCCTTCAGTCAAAATTACTCACAGTAAAAATAATGAATGGAAAAATAATGGATGTAGCTACTATGTACTCACACGTTGGTTTGTGAACTTCCATTCTGAATAAAAACTTAAGATACTGACTTAAGATAGCTCGGACTGAGTTTTATGACCACCTTATGCCAAATCACAGGAGCCCACACCAGCTGAGGTAAAACTATTGTGATTTAATTCCAACTTTGGAAATTTGTCTGCGACTGTGAAATCACTTGAAAAGTTGTTTGGTGTAATCCTGGCCAGTGTTTCCCACAGAATTACAATCTGTGTGTGGAGGTAGCTGGCGACACCAATACTAGGGATTTTTTTTCTTGCATGTTTGTCCTTGTAGGCCTATCAGTCTGTGGCCCCTTTCTAAATTTGGGTGTAGTCCATGAATGCACCGCACGTTCTTCAGTAGCAATTTGTGGAGTTTTGAGTTGTGGGTTGGATAATTGATCAGTCGATTTGATCAGAGGTGATCAGATCAGATTGATGAATGAGAGGAGCAGCTGTTTGTGAGTGAAAGCAAACTTTAGACCCAATGCAGTAAAGGTTAAGATTCACTTTCACTGCACCTGCTGTTCTGCTGCTCCATCTCCATCATGCTGAGGATAAAACAGGTGGACAACCATGTTAGTTATGCGTTCCACCATTTTCACAAACTACAGAAAATTCCCACCTCTGGTAAAGCTGATCAGTCAGGACTCACAAATCATTAGACTTTGAAATGTGATGTTGATTACTGCATGTGAGATATGAAGAAGAATGAAGAGTGCGTGAAGTGAGAGATGATTGAATATGGGAATGCACAACGAGGGAGTGAGGTAAAGGGGAAGTAGTGAAAGGTGAGTGAAAAAGTATCTGCAGGGGAAATTACATCAAGCCCTCCATCTTTCAGTCCGAGCACAGTAATATCTACCTCTTCACATCATTAATCTCTCCGTCTTTCCCTTTCTCCTCAATCCATTTACCATTTCATTATCCCCCTCTCATTCCCTCCTTCCAGCTTCTTCTCCTGCCCCTCCCCTCTCTCCCTCTTCCTCGGCTGCTGCCTCTCTACAGTGTGTAAATCATCCAATCAGGCCTGATGTAGACCCCATCATGACAGAGGCCAGAGGTCAAGCACAGACAAACTGGGATGAGGCGTGTTCCGACTGGGAGGATGGATGGAGGGAGGGAAAATGGCTGGATAAATGGAGGTATTCAGTGATTCAAGGAGAAAATGAGACAGGGTGTGTAGAAACAGGGCTCTGCAGATCCGAGATGAGATTCATGAAAAATTTTCATTATCGATTAGTCTGTTGATTCTTTTTTCTGATTACTAGAATGATTGTTCAGTCTATGAAAATGTCAGAAAATAGTCGAAAACACATCACCAGTTCCCTGAACCCAGGGTGAACAACTTTCAAATCAGACTTCTTTATGTGACGTAAGGCTATCACCAGTCACAGGTCTTTTTAAAGCTACTCCAAGAGTTTTGGACCTCCCCTTTTTCAAGCTATTTGCATTTTTTTGGGAATCACTAGAGGATCGAGGACACAATATTAGTGTAATTTTAAATGTTTTGCGATACGCTGAGTATTGAGATAACATATATTGCAATATATTACCTCTTTTCAACTGCAAATTATTTCCCCAAAGGAAAACTTTGTCAACATCTGTTTTATCTGATAAAATAAATTTTCAGTCTCTTTATCTCACAATTATCTCGCAATTGATTATATTATTCTAGTAGGCTATCAAAAGTTTAATTTGTATTTGATATTGCCATGCAAACCATCGCAATACTATACTCTATCAATTCTTACCCCACCCTTACTTTTTTTACAGGCTGCATTCAAGGAGGCGACATTGGGGAAGATAGAGGGAGTGGATAAAGGAGGTAAAGGCACATTCTGTAGATGGACAATCAGACAGATGGAGAGAAGGTACCAGAGGGGTGATGAGGAGGTGAAGGGCACACAGAAGGTCATGCAGAGGGAAGAATGAACCAGAGATCACTATGCTACCTCTTTGTTTTTCATATTAACCAAGCAAATGTCCTTATGAATATATATTTGAATAAGTTTCAGGAAAAACATACAAAAAAAGCAACAAATATATTTTATTTGTCTAATCATTTAGGAAAGGATTCATGAACAAATCTCCTATTAATTCCACTGAGTATAAAGCCATGCAGTATTTGTTTTCAGGAATAATTACAATGTAACATATATGATTCAAGACACTTTTCAATTTACATAAAAACGTTATAGACTCCCTCCAACAACCAGAGGAGATGCATAAAAAATGTTAATCCACAAGAAAACCCTTTAAATTAATGTCAGCAAGGCACACACACATACACACACACACACACACACACACACACTAAAGCTGCATTTAATGGAACACTCAAAATCATAAACTGCCTCATTGCACAAAACGACCGTTATTTGCCAGCAGGGTTTTGCAAGGGATGTTGATCAATGCCAGTTCACTATGACGGAGCCTGGCTAGCAGTTACTCTCCGATTCCAGTCTTTGTGCTAAGCTAAGCTAAAGACATTGCTAAAGCGGACACACAGAGATGAAACTGATATCAATGTTCTCATCTAGGTATTACCCCAACAAACTGTTTTTTTTTGTTTTTGTTTTTGTTTTTTGTTTTTTTAAATAAAAATGTTGGACTATCCCTTTAAAATAAGAACTAGTATACTAAGACCAATATTTCACATGCAAGCTGCATTAATACCACTGTATGGCAATTTAGATGGATAGCTGTACTACTAAAGGGCAGCACAACAACTACATTAATAACAAACACGCACACACACACACACAGACTGCAGTGAAAGAGGCTGACGGAAGACAATGTGTCCTGATGAGGATTGTAAATCTCGCAGAATGCAGACTGTTATGTTGTTCAGCACATTTGATTCCTGAACTGTACATGCATGTATAGTCTACATGTCCATTAATCAATAAAGCTCTATGCCAGTGCACTGGCTAATCAATACTAAGCCATTTATGGCTAATGGCGGCACACAACAACACTGTACTGTATACTCTACACATAAGGTTTCTACTGTGGGTTTGAAGTAGAGATGCACTGAGTGCAATTTCCTTTTTCTTCTTTTTCATTTTTCCAATTCTTTATAGGCCTGACCTGCTGATTCTGATTTTTCGATTACAGTTTTCTCTCTTTCCAAGAACTACAATTGATGGCAGACACAAACATATTTTAAACTCATCTTTAAACCAGTGGAAACTTGACTTGAAATAGTAAAAATAAATATATGCTATCAAAGATGAGTGTCTCACTAAGCATCCACAAAAACCTCAGAGAAAAAAAATGTTCATTACTATTAGAGGACCTAGTCCAACAGCAGCTCATTGGGCTGCTCAAACCAATGCTCGACAGACAGCTTGCTTTAAGTTCAAGTAACGCAACCATTTCATTTTCCTCTCAATTACTAGCATCAAAATGTTTTGCTGTCATGCATGGAATAAACTACCAAATCTATCAAATGGACCCAACTTGCTAAGACAGCTACCGATAGTAACTAGCAAACTGGGTTAGACCACCCAACTCTGTGTTACTATGTAACTATACCTCCCAGAATATGGCGCTAATTGTTTCAGCATTTTGCATTCACTTACATAAAACAGTTAGCATTAACTTTTTTATATGAAATCTTTGAGCTTATCATCCACTGCCCCAGCTAAATAGCAGACTAGCATGGACTATCCAGACTTGGGGTTTTTGTTGAGTTATGTATCTTGGTAGGGATGCCCAATACTGGATTTTTTTGCCAATATCCTATATGCCAATATATAACAACTCCGGTAATTCATAGCAATATCAAAACCATCCACTTTTTTCCCCATCTGATTTTAGTGATTATCAGGTCTCTTCAGTAGTGGAATTAACATCATATTATGCATGCATACTCTTATCCTGATGGCCCACCAGCAGATGAAGACATGAAATAGAGTGCTTTTCAAAGTATGTAATATTCAATCATTGTGCAAAATAAGAAAAAGCATGTTGGCCAGTTCTCATTGTTCATTTTAAAGCGAATAATGGCCATTACCGATGATGTGCCAATATGGTCGTGCAGCCCTACATCTCGGACTAAGATGCTAAGTATTTTAGCATCTTTCATCCACTTACATGAAACAGTCAGCATTAGCTTTGCTATGCAACACTTCTGAGCTACTTATCAACTTTGTGATTAATACAGATTTAGTTGGCATACGCCAGTCTGCTAGTTGGTGTAATGCAGTAGCTTTCAAACCATGTGCAGCATGCACAGGAGTGAATAACAACTTTTGAGAACAGCTTACAGCAGCTCTGGCAATAATTACTTACTATCTGCTGTATTATGCTGCTGTTTCCAACATGAACCACTGTGCAGCACATGCATGTAAATCTGATTGGCACAGGATTGGCTATATCTGAGACTGCCCAGCCTGTCATCTGTCATAGCCGATCAAACTGAATATCGGCCGATTACAGTCACCAGCCAATCAATCAGTGTGGCTCTAGTTTTTCTAAAATGCTTGAATTAGCTGGTATGGAATATACAGCTGCATTATAATTCAGTATTATCAGGCAATGTCTTTTCATTGGCTCATAACAGGACAAAATGAACATGGTGGCCAATCATCCAGAGGCAGAGGAGCACAATGGTCATGCAGATGTGATGGGTTTGACTAATGCTCAGTGGTGGGAAGGCAATGTTGGTCACAGAAGCCATGCAAGTTAATGACAGCAGCAAGCACCCAGACTGAGAAGAGGACAGGACCCATGACTGAACCTTGTGGAACCCCTGTTGCCGGTTATAATGTATTGAGGATGATTCAGTACAGTAAAACCAGACACTGACTTTAAAGGAGAAAACTCACATAGCAGCCTCACGTAAAAACAATCGCACAAGGCATCTGTTAATATTATCACACATGAATAATCTACAATGACATTGTTAATGTGTGTTCTGCTGTGGTGACTGCCGTCAAATACTGAGCCATGCTGGCTAACTGCAACAGTCAGCTCACACTCCCCAGCTGTATGTGACACTGTTTGAACAGACAGACAGTTTACACAGATGCAACAATGTGTGAAATGTGGTGATAGCACTGACAGCTTGGCACCTGCACCTCTATATCTAGGATTTTACACTTGCATATATTCCATTGCTTCTGTTTCACAGAGCTACCAGGGAACTGTAGACTGCATCGGCTTATCGATACAGCTGCTCAGTGACCAGTATCCAGTGTTTTATACATTAAAACTCTAAACTCCTGGGGCTGGAGAAGAGGGCACAACTGTTGCATTCAACGTCCAGTATATTGCATATTCAATCTTTTTTTATGATTCGTTTAAATTATTATGTTTTTTTATGCGTAAAGGAAGAGCATTCATAAAGATAACTTTGAAGATAGAACACTGATAAAGGTCCAGTGTGTAGGATTTAAGGGGGGTATATTGGCAGAAGTGGAATATAGTATAAAAGCTACGTTTTCTTTAGTGTATAATCAGCTGAAAATAAGAATCTTTGTGTTTTCTTTACCTAAGAATGAGCTGTATATATCTTCATAGGGAGCTGGTCCTCATCTACAGAGATCACAATGTTGCACTGCCATGTTTCTATGACAAACCACACACTGGCTCTAGATAGGGCCATTCCCATTTTTTGCACTGGCTACCATAGTAAGCAGCCCCTCTGCATCAGGAAAACACCGATTTTTTTAACGTGATACTACTTTATTCAGTGTTTTTACCAGTTTAAATCACTGGGTCCATTTGTTTTTAAAAGGAAGAGGCCTCTGCAGATAATTCAGCTCCCAGTATAAACCTCCTGAATGTCTGAATCTTAAGTTATCAGAGAAAAAAGGTATGCACACATTTGCAGGTGCTGGGCAAGTGGGTCATCTCCAATGTGCCAAACAGGGTAGAAGAAACACTGATTTGTAAAGTGAAACTGCTTTATACGTGTTTTAACTGGTTTTATTTGCCTGGTCTGTTTGTTTTGGAGAGGAAGAGACCTCTGCAGATAATATGGCTCCCGGTAAAAACCTCCTGAACAATGAACACTACAGAAATTCTAACCGGGAGAAGTATCAGCTGATTACAATCTGCAGTCCTCACCACGAGATGCCTCTTAATCCCTCTAAATCTTACACACTGTTCCTTTAGATGAAGTTGCAAACCACAAAGCTTTTTACACACAATTTTGTGCACTACAAAAAAGATCAAAATTACAATTTTCTGGCATGTTGATACAATACATTTTACTCTCTATCTTTTCATATATCAAAATGATTCACAGTGGTGCTAATATTTTCTAAAAAAAAAAAAAAAAAAACGTTATCTATATCTTAGTGTATATGCCACACACATACTGATACCAAACAAATGCCAAGAATTTCATTTTGTAGTTTGGCCAGCTTGCTGAATTTATGATAATTACCTCAAGCTAATAAAATCAAATGGTGACAGCTGTCACTTCAGCAGCTGAAATCGATTTATATGTCAAATAAAAACTAGG
The DNA here is from genome assembly GCA_019142605.1 of Cephalopholis sonnerati. Taxonomy (NCBI): domain Eukaryota; kingdom Metazoa; phylum Chordata; class Actinopteri; order Perciformes; family Serranidae; genus Cephalopholis; species Cephalopholis sonnerati. The sequence continues at coordinate 9,141,358 of JAGQAX010000005.1, read as the reverse complement.
AACCTTTTATAGTGTCAACCAATCATATGCTGCTCAGAGCCACATCACTGTCTCCGCCATGAAATCGGTACTACAGTTTCACTCAAGGATTAGGATGAAAAGGAAAGAAGAGAATTGCATCATTTTGTACATCACGTTTGCAGGTCATGTTCCTATACTGTCTGATCTAAGGCAAACACTTTTGAGCAAAAACAACATGGGGGAACAATATGAAACAGTGAGAATGACCCTTTGTGATGTCACTTTGGTGATATTGCAGCAAGTTCTGGATGCAAAAAAGGGGGATCTGTTGCCGCTGAACCACCAAAGGCAAACCATCTGCCACTTTTCGATCTTGGGGTCACTCGCCATTTGCTTTTAATGTACGTGACGTGAGGATTTTTTATCCAGAAATCATTGTAAATAAACACTGTGATTTGGTCTACAGTTTTTTACCTATTAGACCTATATTTAGTGATGTCACAATTCCATATCACAGCTGATAATTTGATGGGGGTAATGTTACTATTGCAGATAGGGATGAAAGGAAAAATTACAAAAACGAGCCTCAAGTTATTATAAATTAGAATTATCCTAACAGTGATAATGAACTAAAATGTTGTTTTTTGTTCCTACTGTTTGCTGTAGTTTCTGCTAAGCCAGACAGTTGTATAGGGACCATGAGCCAGGACGCAGCTATTGGGACCATATAAGCACAAAGTGAGCAGCTCTGGTCTCAGTGTATTTGTATCGGCTGTTAAAGCGCACAGAGTGATGGAATCTTAATGACAGCATTTCACTGCAGCCTCCGGGTGCTTCTTTGATGCTAGCTTAAGGATTTTTACCTGTCCTTATATCACAACACACACTATATGTGACTGACACACTGAGCGGACTCTCCTGTTGCCCCTAGCAACTCTCTGCTGACGTGGAGAGCTGAGGGACATTGAGATGCAAGGTGTTTGCCTGTGTGTGTGTGTGTGTGTGTGTGTGTGTGTGTGTGTGTGTGTGTGTGTGTGTGTGTGTGTATAAAGACAGGAAGGAGGGCTTCTATCTCTAAGCAGCAATGATTCATATTGAAGTAAAGAGCTTTATAAATCTTAAACACACACATTAACACAAACAGCACTGGTACTGCACTAGCCAAGCAGTCCCTGTAGATAGTCTCGGAAAACCCCGCCCATCCTACTACACGATGGTATTGGCATTTGTGTGTGTTGTGTTTGTAGGGGTGTGTGTATCATCAAATAAGGACAAACACACAACTAACATGTATAGAGAGAACAACAATGTGACACACACATGTAGCATTGTAAATAACCATGAACAGCTAGCATAAATGAGCACACACAGACACACACACACATACACACACACTTATGTATGTATTTATGTATATGCCCCATCTGCATATACAGAATGAGATGCATGAACAATTGTGTCTGGATGCACACACACACACACACACACACACACACACACACACACACACACACACACACACACACACACACACACACACACACACACACCTGTATCATGCATACATGCATGAATGTAAAATAAATTTTGCCTTCATCAAATTTTAATACTGAATTTATGTATTCATGTGTCCATTTAGAGATCACACACACACACACAGGGAGGAGGCAAACAGGAGAAAACACACTCAGCACGACAAGCACTTAACCCCAACCCTTTCTCCTCTCTGCCATCTAACACACTCCACAGCGGACATGCTACACACCATGCAGTATTTGGGCTCAGATGAAACAGTTAGTACTAGTTTGATTTATGTTTCTTTTCAGCACTGTTAAAAATATCATAAAAGGGTTTTTGATTTACTGAGTGTGAGACAATCCTGACCCCTGTTATAATACTTAGGATGTCCTACATCATACATCTACGCAGTGCACACTTGGTGCATCCAACTTTATTCACTGACTAGTTGCAGGCTTCAACAGGATAAAATAAAATTCTTTATAGTTTATGTTTTATCTGATACTACAGTGTTGTCACCATTCTGGAATTTCTAACTTCAATACCTTGGCAATAATCAATACTCAATAAAAAACATTCAGAGCATACAGTTTAAAATTTTTATTAACATACAGATCTAACAAGTCTATAACATGATCACCATGACTTTTCTCTCCTTGGTAAGTAGCAAAGAAAAGCAGAGCGACTGTAGGAAACATTAAAAATAACCACTTTAAACTACTTTATAAATTTCATACAACATGGAACCCTTTAATATTTTATTTTAAAAGGATAAGATCCTTACCCTGAATTAAGCAGGACTCACTACAGTGAAGTGATAAGAACTGAAGATAATTTATCCTTTAGTATATAGTTGAACATCCACAGGTTTTTATTCATTTATATTGAGCATGCATACATCATTTTTTTGTGTTAAATGTTCATTTGCGTGTATAGACTATGTAAATGTTATTTTCGTATCTGTGTGTTTCTTCTTTTTCTCAATTTGGTATCATCATTCCCTGTATAAATATCTTCTAATATTTTAGTTTGTACAGGCAGTATAGGGACGGATAAGTAAAATATTTGTTTTCAAATGCTTTTGAACTATACTCAGTTTCTACCATTTTTTTTTTACCCTGTTAAAGGGTTTTTTTGGGGGGAGTTTTTCCTTATCCGCTGTGAGGGTCCAAAGAACAGAGGGATGTCATATGTTGTAAAGCCCTCTGAGGCAACTTGTGATTTGTGATATTGGGCTTTATAAATAAAATTAATTGATTGATTGATATTTCTCAAATAAAAATATGCATGAAAAAAAACAAAAAAAAACAAACTAGGGCTACCCCTTGAAAGTCGGAGAGTTAAGTCATCAGTCAGAGAGCCTTCAGTCGACTGATATTAGGCTTGTTCGAGATGAACTGCGCCTCGCCTGGAAAGTAGACGAGATCAGGTGGCCGCAGCAGGAGGTGGTGACAAATAGCCGCGATCAAGTCGGACAGTTTCCTGACAGTTTCCAGCAGCCCTCAGTCGTACAGGAAGTCACAGAAACACTCACATCCTGTCCGATATGATGTCAATTTATTAAAATACTGTCAGACTTATATATAAGCTTGTTTTCAGTCTTTATCAGTCACACAACATGTATTCTGTTAAGAGAAAAAACCTTAAAATCGGACAAATTAAATTTAAATATCTGAAATTCAACAAAATTAACATCATATTGTTGATTCGACATCTAAACCAATCAGCTGTTAGATCAGGTGAGAGCCAGGCGGTGCAGTCGGTGGAGAGCAACTGCAGCGCCTGGCTCTAAAGACTGCGGCCGCCTCGCTCTCGCGATTTTGTCACCGTCCACTTTTGTAATACGTCAGAGCAAGTCGGGATGAAGTCGGACTAACTAGCATGCATTGTGTGCTGCTTGCCGGTGATCGAATCTGCGCAGGCCTGGCTCATCTCAAACGAACCTATTGCTTCAAGTCGAGCGGTCTCTTTTCTTTTTGTTTTGTCTTTTTTTTTTGCTAGTCAGAGTGCCGTGCACAGTTTTGGTCCCTACATTTTAATGTGGAGTAAGCATTCTTGACTTTTACGCTACTTTTTGGGACAGATGGCTGTGGACATGAGCAAATCTGCACCATACGGTTCCAAGATAACATTATCTTCTCACTTCTGCTTGAAAGTGGTGAATTTACAGCTCACAGCAACTTAATACAGCACAGTCTCTAGCTTATGTTTGATATGTAGTGTTGGACAAAATGTTGTTCTGATCTGTTGTTAGTGCAGTTAGCTTGTTTACTATATTACATGAATACCGCTGTCACAAAGAACGTCCAGCCGAGCCCCATTCAAACGTTATATGGGGAAAAAAATCATCAAATATTTGTATTGAACAGCCAAATCTGATACAACTGACATAATTCTGAGTCGGGTGCAGCCCCACAAAAAACTGAGACTGACCTATAATGTCAGCCTGCTAATGTATGGATAGGTAGCATCAGTGCGTCAGACACCAGCAGCCCATCATTCACTTCCAGGGACAGGCTGGGACATTAGGCATAATAAATCCTCAGCTGTTTCATGTTACAGTTGCTTTTATCAGTGTAGAGATTTAATGTAAAATGTAGGTGACAGGATAAGGTAATACTGAGTTACGGATGTCAGACCCTCCAAATTCAATGTGAATTGTGTCCATGCACATTTATTAATGTGTCTGTGTGCATGTATGATGTACAAACAGGCTGCATCCTGTGCTGAGACTCTCAAAACCAGGCTTCTTCCTTCAAATTCTATGTATATATCTGACCCATCCCTGCTTTCTGCTGCTACAGTAGACGTCTGTGTGTGTGTGTGTGTGTGTGTGTATGTGGTTATGTGTGAAAAATAATACACACTAAAATATCCTCCAGCCACAGTCTGGTAGGTTTTGCTCCACACAGAAACAGAGCGATCAAACAGAGAAACATCGCAGTCTGAAATTCAAACACATCCTGCTTTTTTTTTTTTCTTCTTTTCTGTGTGATCAGCAAATCAAGCCACGCACAGCTGAACATGCTCCAAACACTCAAACACACAGACACACACTCTGTCTCTAGGAACAAACCTGCCATGTACGTCATGGAAAGCACATTGTGTGTGTGTGTGTGTGTGTGTGTGTGTGTGTGTGTGTGTGTGTGTGTGTGTGTGTGTGTGTGTGTGTGTGTGTGAGGACAGCACAAAGACATGTGACCAGGTGAGAGGGATCATGGGAATGGTTGCTGTGGCAACCAGGATTTCACTGGCCGATATCGCAGGTGTGATGATGTCACTAATGTCAATAAGAGCAATTGAAGAAGTTGACAGGATAACGGAGCGGTGTGTGAGAACAGTTGGAGTAGAAACACAACAAACTGACCGCACGTAGCACTTCCTTTCTCCAACTCATTGAGCAAATACACTGTGTACATGTGCGCACACACACACGCCAGCAGTGATCTCACTATCACTCAGGTAGGTAAACACTTTGTATTATTTCTCCGTAACCATGGCAACATGCAGCTGAACCAACACTATGACCACCATAAAATCCTGTTAGTGTGTGTTTGACTGGTCATACTGCAGAGTCAACACAGGACAGGAAACATCTTGGATCTAATGTACACAGTCATTCCAGTTATCATCACAGTGCAAGTGAAATAACTGGTTGAATAATTAATTAGTTGATCTGCAGAGTATTAATCAGCAACAATTTTGATAATTGATTAACTGCAGCCCTATATCAGAGTAAACGTGACAATTAATCATGTTATACAGTAGATTTTAGGTCATCAGTATTTCACTGCATTTTTAGGCTCATTCAAAGGTTAGTATTGTTTGAAGTTAAGTTGCAAACAATCACGTATATTAATATTTGCTTGGAAAAACCCTCAAATGAAGATAATGTATCTCAAAAGCCGCATATTTGGCCACCTCTTTTGGTCTTGCTCCAAGCTAAACAAGTTCTGGTCAGATATTTTAAAGCGCTTTTCAGAAGTATGTAACTGTGATATTACACCACACCCACACACTGCCATCTTGAACAGAAACCGACATCTATTAGCCCTGTCCGACTCGCAGCAAAAGACAATACAATATCGCTTGCTTGTGGCAAAAAGGAATATTTTAACTCTTTAGAAAACTAGGGATGTGCCCTCTTTTAAGACCTGGTTGGCAGAAATCACCAACTTGCTACACATGGAGAGAGTTAGAAACAATGTTTCCCCAAGCTCTGTAATCTTTGATGAAACATGGCAACCATGTCCTATTTATCAAGAATGGCCTAAAGTGTTTGCATGTATGTATACGTACTTGTTCATAATGGGTTGGACAAGCAACATGTGTGCAGTCATACTATATGTATATGTATTTTTCGTTTTGCAAACATCCATTCTGTAGTTGTTGCTGAACATCTTGCTGCTCATTATGCCTATGAGAGCTTTTTTTTTTTTCTTTCCTTTTCATATTGTTCATCTCCGAGAGCAGGGGGCAGGTATTTGTGTTGTTTGTGTTAAAATCTGAAATAAATACATTTATAAATTAATAAAATAAATAAATAAAAATTTTAAAAATCAAGATACTTCATTGTATTTTTGCAATAGTCTTGATGATATGACAAATTAGTAAAAAAAAAATATATATTAATTTAAGAACATAGAATTGCAAAAAAATAAGTGAATAAGTTTTACATGTCAAACTAACAGTTTGCCTTCAAATATTCAGTAACAACTTTTCATTTATTTAGTTTGTAAACAGCAACAGTAACTCAGAGTGAGATTCAGATTATGTATACAATAGTACAAGGGAACAAAATCTACCACAAATGACTCATTTAAACAGCTCCTAAATACAAAAATTTTCTCACACTTACTTTTAAAAATTATGAAAGACTTGGATATCAACAGGTTTTTGGATATGCGCAAATATCACAACAGCGGCATTTTGAAGAAGGTGGCTGAAGGACTAAAGGAGCCGAATTATTCACGGAGGTTTCTACCCCTCAAAAACAAATGGATCGGATCATTTAAACTGGAAAAAACACTGAATAAAGCAGTTTTATGTTAAAGAGGTAAGTTTTTCAGACACTCTCATCACAAAGGGGCTGTTAACTGTGGTGGCTGCTACGAAAATGCAAATGTCCCCATGTAGAGCCAGTGTTTGGTTTGTCTGTTCTTGGCTACTGTAGAAACATGGCAGTGCAACACTGCGATCTCTGTTGCTGAGGACCCCCTCAAACGGCTTATTCTAAGGTAACAAAAACACAACCATTCTTATTTTCAGGAGATTGTACACTAATGAAAACATTTTTTTTTTCATTATATTCCATTTCTGCCAGTGCCTCCCACTAAATCCTACACACTGGACCTTTAGTAACAAGTGAATCATCCACATATGAAAGATATGATCAGTATATTTTGGGCGGGATTTTAATATATATCACAACACCGGCATTTCGAGGGAGAAAGTGGTTGAAGAAGCGAAAGAGGGAGGCTGTGTTTTAAAAAAATCCTATTTCGATGCAAAGAAGCAAAATGACAAGCCGCTCCAGCCGTTCCACTTTTCTATATTTTGACATGATAAACGACATATTGGGGCATGTTAATCAGAGTATGCCCGGCTGCGTGTAGACAGGAGCATTAGTGGAATATTAATTTTTATTAGCCATGTAAACGGCTTAGTAGGAATATTTTGGAATAAGGGCAAAAACCAGAAAATTCTGTGCATGTAAACATACTCATTAAGGGTATCCTGAAAAGTACACTTTCCTACTGACATTCACAAAAAAATGTTGAGAGCAGCACCAAGTTCAACATTTAGTACTGTATGTACTTTTTCAAACTGCTGTGAGCAGATAAAGTTTGAAGAATACAGACCGACTTAATTTTCTCCCTGCTGAGGAGAAGGTACAACTTGCTGTCTGTCTGTCTGTCTGTCTGTCTGTCAGAGAAGATGGGAGCTTTCTGAAGAAAAATCTATTGTCTGTCTCTTTAGTGAGAACCCACACACACACACACACACGCTCCATGCATCTCATACACTTTGAATGCATCACTTTCATCATCCCAGTTTCTGCCTTTGTGTTGCACAATCTTCCCCTCTGTGGCAGGAACGCACATGCTTGACACGCACATACACAACACACACACAAATCTGCAGTGTGTCTCATCAAATAGCAGGAGGCAGCAAGTCCATGTGTGAATGCCAAGTTTAGCAGATCAGAACACATCCTGCCACGCTGAGAAGGTGAACAGCAGCCGCCGCCTCTGCACCTCAGTGGGTGGAAACACCTTTCCACACTGCAACTAATAGACATTACTAGAGATGACAGCCGTGCAGAGGAGCGGAGCCTTGTGCATAAGTCCTCTACGGCACTGCTCTCTTTCCACCAATAATCCGTTAAACAGCTGTGTAAGAGACGAGGCTTGTGTCATCATGTGACCATTCAACTCTGCTGTGCTGCAGTAGCTGCAGCTAGGACAAATTATGAGGAAATACTTCAATAGGTTTTAAGAGGAGAGCAGCAATCATTACAGCTGGCTGTGATAGGCTGAGACAGCTGTCAATCAACCAAACACCTCAAAACATACCTGTCCAAGCCTAAATACCTTCATACAGTGGTTGTCCTAGAGCCAGCATCTACTGGCTATTATTGGAACTACAACTTACACAAGCTCTGACTTCACCACTCAGTCATGGGGCTGATGCTTCGTAGGTCACCCCGATCAAAGGACCAAATACTTCATGTATTGCAATCAGAATAGTGACTGACATTAAATCAAGCCCAAATTATACTGATCATATCTATCAGTATCTATCAGATCATATCGTATGACTGGGTCCTCGTCAACCGAGTTCACCATATCTCTACAGTAGCCCAGAACAGACAAACCCAACACTGGCTCTACATAGGGACATATGCATTTTCACTGTGGCCACCGTTATTAGCAGTCCCTCTGCCAACAGAGCATCTGAAAAACACATAAAACTGCTTTATTCAGTGTTTCTTAAGGATGCACCGATCTGATATCTGGACCGAATAGTGGCCCCTATATCATCAAAATAGATGGATCGGGTATCTGAAAATGCAACCGATACCTGAGCTCATCCTTTCCCTTTAAATCTATTGTGGCGAGAGTTGATTAGCCTACCTAGACAAGCGCAAACAACATGGAGCGAGGGAGAGAATCTGCTGTGTGGAGGTATTTCACACTGAACACTCCAAGGTATATAGCTTTTTAGGTCAACCATGGTATCGGATTGGTATCGGGTATCAGCCGATACTCAAAGCCACAGCATCGGGATAGGTATTGAAACTAAAAAAGCTGGATCGGTGCATCTCTAGTCTTTCTACCAGTTTAAATCTTCAGATCCATTTGTTTTGGAGGAGAAGAGACCTCTATGAATAATTCAGTTCCCCGTGAAAACCTCCTTAATGTCTAGATCTAAAGTTATCAGAGAAATAAGGTGAGCACACATTAGCAGGTGCTAGACTAGTGGTTTGTCTCCAAACAGCGTCGGAGAAACACTGATTTTTATTGCGACGCTAAAGGAATTCTGATTGGGAGAAGTTTCAGCTGGTTGCAATCTGCAGTCCTCACCACTAGATGCCACTAAGTCCACCCAATCTTGCACATGGCTCCCTTAAATCCTTGTTATATTAGTTTTCCTAGAGCAACCATCTACTGGCCATTACTGGAACTACAACTTACACAAGCTCTGGTTTAGTAGGCCAACACAATCAAAAAGACCAAATATTGCATGTATGCTACAGCTATAATGGCTGTGTTAAGCATTAAAGTAAGCTTATCAGTACAAGGAAATAAATGCTTAAAATATGTATAAGAATGGAATGGAGACTGAAGGCAAAATAATGCCCAAAACATATTGAGCAAATGCTTGTTATTAAAAGGTACATAAGCCATGACAGCAGGGCTGGAAATAAGAACCAGCCAACAGCTAAATACTGGTAAAATATTCAAGTGGCTGCTCAATTTGCTTCACTCACCAGCCAAAAAACAATTGTAATCTATTGAGTAGCTGGTAGATTTTGAAATCCACCAGCCACGGTGGCAAGTGGACAAAAAAGTTCATTTCCAACCCAGCATGACAGCTATTATAGTTTTTTCCTGAACTAATGTGGGATCTACATGCCAACACTGAATGGCAAAAGATGATATCTAACTCTCTGTGCATTTTTACAAACTGAAAAAACTAAGTAAAGCAGTTTCATGTAACATTTTTTTTTGACGCTGCTTGTTGCAGATGATCTCCAACTACAGTGGCTGACGTGACAACACGAAACACCTGACACAGGCAAATGGGCCTATGTGGAGCCAGTGTTTCGTTTGTCTGTCCTGGGCTACTGTAGGAACAAGGTGGTGCAACATAGCGCTCTCGTAGACAAGGACTCACTCTATAAGTAGACGGCTCATTCAAAGGTAACAAAAACAGGATGATTCTTATTTTCAGGTGATTATACACTGAAGAAAACATATTTCTTATATTACATTCCATTTCTGCCAGTAAATCCCCCTAAATCCTTCACACTGGACCTTTGATGAGCCTACATTACATATGTGGATTATTCACTTGTTTTAAAACTTTAAAAAGATACAGGTGATATCTTACTTTCTGTGCATTTGCATTTTTACAAACTGGCAATGATTGAAATGATATAATCTAATTTACAAATGCTGACAGCATATTTCAAATACGCCTCAAGAGCCTGCAGTACATAAAATACAAGAGCAAACAAATACGTGAAGACACTTGTGAATTCACTGTGTAATCCCACCAAAAGAACTGTCTAGCAACGGGCAGAGAATGATAAAGCAGTGGTTCATGGAGTGCACATCTGCTTGTGCATAAAGCACAACAGGTAAAACCTCTGAAACTGGAGGAATGGGGCTCTGACTATTAAATAAGGTTATTATTATTACTGTCAGCTACAAGGACTGTGGAGAGCATCAGCTATCAGATGTGTCTAACAATGTAAATATTGTGCATTCCTAATAATGGAAGTAATACAGTAAATGTAAGCCCTTTTCCATTTGGGGGTGTTGCTGAGTACACAGTGGCAGGGCTGACACACACTCACACACACACACACAAACGCAGAGCTTTCCATTAGACCCTCCAGGCAGAGTTTGTGAAACAGATCCTGAGGAATGTGATAAAGAACAACAAAACAAGCTCTATAAAGACAATTTCCAACAGCAGTAGCAGCAGCAGTTTGCACTAAAACATCTGAGACTGCCTGCAAAAGCAACATAATAGAAATCCATCCCGAGGACACACACAGGCAGTAATATCAGCTGTCTCAATGTGTTGACAGGCCAGGCCTGCCGAGAATAGCTATGGCACTACAGACACAGTATGTGGCCTTAAACCAAAGAGCAGCAACAAAACAGGCAGATTAACGCCCCTTTACTAATGAGCAGAGCTGCACAGTAGCTGCTGGTACACATTATCAGTCAGCTGGTTCCTCCAGAAAATTCCACCTCACAGGACAAACCAAGAGGAGCAATTAACACCAATAAAATGTCCATTTTTAGAATGACACTAGTTATGTATATTAATGACAAACAGGCTGGTAGCAGTTGTGAAAGTTGCCATATTAATAATTGAAGTGCTGCCTGGTGTATAACTGGGTGTGTGCTGCATTGAGGGAGAGCTGTCTCTGGTTGGACGTGTCAAGTCTTGCTCTATCGTGTCTCTAATATGAAACACTGTAGGACAGAAAAGGCAGACAAGCTGAGGAAGTATTTCCTGAGCCCCAGGGCTGACATACTTACAGGGACAGACATTTTGCTGGTGCTGTCACTCTCCTCGGCTCCTTGCTTTAAAAACGCACGGTGGTCTTTTTTTTTTTTTTTTCCAGATGCTACTTTTCCAACAGAACGAGGTTTCTTCACGGCTCCCCAAGTGTCAGTCCTCCTCCGTCCATTCCGCGGTGCACTCTGTAGGAAAGGCAAACATCCAGCTGTGGACAGAGGTCGGGCTTTCGTTGAGTTGGGACTGTCAGGAAATGTGTCTGCAGTAAAAGCAGGGGGTTTGCGGCCGCCTGAATGTCCAGCAGAGCCGGCTGTCTCTCTGCCGTCCCCCGCCTTCCCGCTCCCTCCGCCGCTCCTCGCCTCACTCGCGGATTCCTTCACGGACCTCCCTTTGAGAAATGCTTCAATAAAAGCTAGTAAACGATGAAGCGATGATTCGGGAGGTCAAGCGACTGGCAGCGTTGTGTTGACAGGTCTGTAGCGTTAGTGAACGGCAGGAGAGATCCGCCTCTGCCGCTGTCTGCTGCCGTCCTTCCACAGGGATGATCCAGTCCAGCCTTAAAGAGACCGTCTCACTACAACCTCTTACAATTCCTACAATTTACAACGCACTTTAAAAATCCACAGCAGGGTACCCCCCGGGGCATTTTTGGAACAAGCCTTTAAAGGAGCATACCAATGGTTTTGTATGCCCATTTAATACAAATAATTCATACAAACATTAGCTGGCAGACATCTATTTTTAGAATCTGCTGCTGCTTGTCGGACATTTGAATGGTTTAACCATTACTACACTGTACACTATACTATAGAGGACACAACACAGAATTTCATTGATGGATAACTGAATGGGCTTACCTGACACAGGCACAGGGGCCAAGTATCAGGGGCCCCTCTGGCCTTCACCTGCAAGATGTCAAAGTAACATACTCACCAGGAAGAGACTTAAAATGACCACAAAGGGATGCAAAGGAACTGCAAAGAGACACAAACTACACAAATGGGCAAATAAAACAAAATTATTACAAAGAGACTCCACAGAATCCAAAAAAGAAACAAACTGATTTCAAGGAGATACAAATGACCTCAAAGAGAAATAAAATGACAACAAAGAGACACAAAATGACCAGAAAGACACAAATTACCTTAAAAACACACAAAATGATGTCAAAGAGACACAAAACAACCACAAAATGACTACAAAAAAGACACAGAATGACCAAAAAAAGACATAAAGTACCTCAAAGACACACTAAAAGACCTCAAAGAGACACAAAACAACCACAAAATGACTACAAAAAAGACATAATATTTCCCTAAAGAGACACAAAATGGCCTCAAACAGACACAAAAGTGACTACAAAGAGACACAAAATGACTAAAAATGACACAAAATTACCCCAAAGACAAACAAAATTACATTAAAGTGACACAAAATGACACAAGACAACCACAAGGAGACACAAGATAAATATAAAAAGATACATAATGAGCAAAAAAGACACAATATTACCCTAAAGAGACAGACGGTGACATCAAAGTGACACAAATTGACCCCAAATATACACAAAATGACTAAAAAGAGGCACAACTGGCCAAAAAGACACAAAATATCCCAAAGACACACAAAATGACCTCAAAGAGACACAAAACAATCACAAAATGACTGCAAAATGACCAAAAAGACACAAATTATCTTAAAGACACACTAAATGACCTCAAAGAGACACAAAACAACCACAAAATGACTACAAAAAAAACACAGAATTACCAAGAAAGACATAAAATACCTCAAAGACACACACAATGACCTCAAAGAGACACAAAACAACCACAAAATGACTACAAAAAAGACATAATATTTCCCTAAAGAGACACAAAATGGCCTCAAACAGACACAAAAGTGACTACGAAGAGACACAAAATGACTAAAAATGACACAAAATTACCCCAAAGACAAACAAAATTACATCAAAGTGACACAAAATGACACAAGACAACCACAAGGAGACACAAAATGAATATAAAAAGATACATAATGAACAAAAAAGACACAATATTACCCCAAAGAGACAGACAGTGACATCAAAGGGACACAAATTGACCCCAAATATACACAAAATGACTAAAAAGAGGCACAACTGGCCAAAAAGACACAAATTATCCCAAAGACACATAAAATGACCTCAAAGAGACACAAAACAATCACAAAATGACTACAAAGAGACACAAAATGACCAAAAAAGACATAGTATTACCTCAAAGAGACACAACATGACTACAAAGAGACACAAAATGTCCACAAAGAGACACAAGTCAACCACAATGAGACACAAGATAAATATAAAGAGATACATAATGACCAAATAAAAGACACAATATTACCCCAAAGAGACAGACAATGGCATCAATGTGACACAAATGGCCAAAAAAGACACAACATTACATCAAAAACACACAAAATGGCCTCAAAGAAACACATAACTATAAGGAGACACAAAACAACCACAAAGACACAACATTGCCACAGACACACAAAATGACATCAAGGTGACATAAAATGACCTCACAGAGACACAAAAAGAGGCAAACCTACCACAAAGGCTGTGTGGCCTGCTCCTGTGAAGGAGAATTGGTGGAGGCTTTTGCATATCTGTGCCCAGGGGCCCACTGTCTGATCATTTGCCCATTCATATATTATATACAACTACATTACTATACTAGGCCAACAGCCTTCTATAAAACAAAACAAAATATGAACATAAAGGCTTAAAATAAGTGTTGAGGTTTAAAACTTTAATGAGAGTATTTATGTACCACTCCATCAGCCAGTGATTTTCATTCTTTCCCTTACTATTAGAAAACCTTTTTAGAAACTCTGCTTGAATTGTGTATTCCACTAGAGTGAATATCAAGTCTGCACACATTTTTATCAAGGTTCCAGTGTTATTATTTCTAAAACACAACAACATGGTTTGCAAAATGAGTTGTAATAGTAATTGCCTGGAATAACGTGCAGTGAGTCACGTGTCATTTGTATCATTTTAGTTTACGTTGAGCTGCCTCAGCATCATTTTGCTCATTTAAACAATGTGGCCCACATTTGATCATTTAAACACAGCGACACTGACAAAACAAATCAAGTTACTTGTTATTCATAAACTCATCTCTGACACCAGGCAGTTGTTTGAAATCAGTAAGTCATTATAATGATTGGAACAGATGGATTGTCAGGATGATGTACGGTATAAATAGTTGAGCCCCGGCTGCCCCGCTGAGCACTCTGTCTTTCTTTCTGTCTTGTGTGTGTGTGTGTGTGTGTGTGTGTGTGTGTTTCTTCAGGAACACAATCAGGCTCCCTGCTGTGGTTTAAATAACAGCAGCTATTTTCACCCACACACCTCACTTACATGTCACACATGCATGCCTGCATCCAGCTGGGGTTGGCCAGGAACACCAGTAGCTGTGTGTGTGCGTCTCCTTAGATTAGATGAGGGAGGACCAAAAAGGTTAAGTCTGTCACTAGAGCAAAAATGCAGTGACCAAATATCTTGTCTGTCTACAGACAATTTACTACACATGCAAATTTACTGGATTCTAAAGCACCTCCAAAAACCAGCTGAATCACAGCAACTAGTGCACTTTGTTCAAATAACAAGCTATGTGTCCTATTCTATTAAAAAATGCACTTCTTTTATCTCAATTGCATTTGTGATTGTTATCATGTTTGGGGACATGTTTGCTTGTTTGACAGGTGACACACTGTCAGCTGTTGTATTTGTTTGTTCTGACTATCTCAATCCACCAAGGCCTCAGTGTGTCGTTAAAGAGGTACACCACCTCAATTAAAGGAGCAGTGTGTAAGATTTAGGGGAATTTAGTAGCATCTAGTGGTGAGGATTGCAGATTGCAACCAGCTGAATGTTCTTCTGGTTAGAATTCCTTTAGTGTCCATTGTTCAGGAGGTTTTTACCAGAGGCCAAATTATCCACAGAGGTCCTCTCCAAAACAAATGAACCAGGTGATTTAAACTGATAAAAACACTGAATAAAGCAGTTTCAGGTTAAAAAAAAATATGTGTTTTTCCGACACTCTCATTTGGGGGGACAGCTAACAACACTGGCCAACACAAAAATGCAATATCACGAATGGCCCTATTTAGGACCAGTGTTTGCTTTGTCTGTTCTGGGTAACTGAAGAAACATGGCGGTGGGTGCAACATCGTGGACTCCGTAGACCATGGATGTAAAAAGAGACCTTGATACAGCATTAAAGGGTGGGATCCTGTTCATTCCTATAAAGGCTGCTCAGTGGCTCATGAAGCCAAAAAAGTGCTATCAGCCCCTTCCTATCTGAAGAATCTCAAGGCACAGTTGAGGGAAGGAAGGGGAGCACTTTGAGAACCTAGGAATTGCATCTCTGCTTCTTGCAGATGATGTGGTTCTGTTGGCTTCATCACATTGTGACCTCCAGTACACTCGGGTTGCAGCCGAGTGTGAAGCGATGGGGATGAAAGTCAGCACCCCCAAATCTGAGGCCATGGTTCTCTGCTGGAATACGGCAGATTGCCTCCTCCAGGGTTGGGAGTGACTTACTGCTGCAAGTGAGGGAGTCCAAGTATCTCGGGGTCTTGTTCAGAGTGAGGGTAGAATGGATTGTGAGATGGATTAGCAGTGATGCAGGCGCTGCGCCGGACTGCCATAGTGAAGAGGGAGCTGAGCTGGAAGGCAAAGCTTTTCATTTACTGGTCCATCTATGTCCCAGCTCTCACCTATGGTCATGAGCTATGGGTAGTGACCGAAAGAACGAGATTGCAGATACAAGTAGCCGAAATGAGTTTCCTCTGTGGGGTGGCTGGGCTCAGCCTTAGCGATAGGATATGGAGCTTGGACATCTGGAGAGACCTTGGAGTAGAGCCACTGCTTCTTTGCATTAAGAGGGGCTAGTTGAGGTGGTTCAGGCATCTGATCAGGATATCTCCTTGGCACCCTCTGTTAGAGATGTTTTGGGCACATCCAACTGGTAGGAGGCCCGCAGGGCAGAACCTTGAAAGCACTGGACGCCTGGAGCGCTTTGCTCAGCCTGCTGCCCCCTGCGATTCGGCCCCGTATAAGCGGTTCAAAATGGAATGAAAACAAAATTGAAAAAAGTACTTGTTACTTTGTTTATCAATGAACTAAGTTAGCACTTGCACTTTGTTTAGCTAACATTAGCCAGCTACATCTCTGTTGAGTAACCCTACATTAATATGGACCATAAATGTCAGTAAGCAATAATCCTGGTGAATGTATGAGAGAATCAGAGAGCTGCAGTGTCAATGAGAGAAAGCAAATGTTACAGCCTCTCAAGCTTAATCACTGTCATGACTTATACGTGTGCTAGCTTATTAACGTTAGATAACTAACGTTAGTACAAATGTAAATCAAAAAAAAACTGCAAGGCATTTAGCATATGGTCAAGTCCATATTGGCGCATATTCACCAAACTGACAGGCCATATCATAAAGTCCAGCCAGAACAATTATCAGAGCCATTAAAAACTGATGTGGTCAAGGATAATAGGCTGGACCTGCCCCGTTTGTTCATGTATTGTGATGTAACGTTAGCTGTCTTGGACCAAACAGAGGCTTGAGACAGAGCCATAGTCTGTTTGAAGACTAATGAAAAACATCAGCAAGCATCACATAATGTGTGTTTTTATTCTGGTGGAAGGATTTTTCAGTTAAAGTTGAAACAACGAATATATGATGGGTTATTCATCTTCATTTGCCTCCTCTTCAGTCCAAAGCTCACAATGAGCGTCATGTGTGGATTTAAAGTCAACCAACTGTTGTTTATACTTCAGAAAATTAGCTTCAACTTCTTGTACATATGAAACATCTTCCATAAGTTCAGTCATTATATTTTCCCTTTTAGTTAAATAATTAAGTTTTCTTTTTTTTGATATTTTTAAACTTGGAAAACATGTTGAGCCATGTCTTTTTTAAATTCATCCAGAAATTATCCAATCCAATAATCCACTCCTACAGCACAGTCCTTAATGTTTGAACAATTTCACAATGTAATCCACTCCAGTAACAGATTTCCTTTATTTCCTTTGTAACTTGATCTGTTCTCAGCTCTCAGTTTATGAAATGCATAGGGGGGTGTACATATTATGCTCTCAAACAATCAGGCCATGTGTTCATCACCGTCCAGCTCTCCATTTACAGTCCAAATCTACTAAATCCTCTTGTTGTTGCTGTAGTTCTGGAGTCTTTCAATTGGTAAAAAGAAGTCTTTGACTTGATGATTATTCTTTAGGGGTGAGAATCACTATAGGCTCCATGATACAATATTATAATGATACTTAAGTCACAATACAATATTATTGCGATCTTAAATGTTGCGATATGCTGAGTATTGTTATAAAAATATTTTGCGATATATTGCGCTACATTACCTTTTTTTTAAACTGAAAATGATGTCCCCAAAGGAAAACTTTATTAACATCTGTTTTATCTAAGATCAAGTTTTCAGTCTCATCATCATTGTATTTGCAGCAAACTGTATAGTGGGGCAGGTAGTGGTTAGCACTGTCACTTCAAAGCAAGAGGGTTTTTGGTTTAATCCCAGGAGGGAGCCCATCTGTGCGGAGTTTGTATGTTCTCCCTGTGTCAGCGTGGGTTCTCTCCAGGTACTCCAGCTTCCTCCCACAGTCCAAAGATATGCAGGTTGGGGACAGGTTAATTGGTGACTCTAAATTGTCCGTAGATGTGAATGTGAGTGTGAATGGTTGTCTGTCTCTATGTGTCAGCCCTGTGATAGTCTGGCGGCCTGTCCAGGGTGTACCCTGCCCCTCGCCCAATGACAGCTGGGATAGGCTCCAGCCCACCCGTGACCTTCAAGAGGATAAGCGGTTACGGAAATGAATGGAAGCAATTGATTTTTATTATTCAAGTAGGCTTCCTAAAGTTTAATTTGTATTTGTCATATTAATAATTCATATAATTAAAAAATTGATACTTGGCACTGTGTGAGGATATGACATTGCCACACAAAAATATCGTGATACTTTGCTGTATTGATTTTTTTCCCTCACCCCTATTATTCCTGGTCTTATACAACCACTGTGATGGCTGAGCAAAATTATGTCTGAGTCCACAAATCCAAAAAAATCCAATGTCCACAAAAAAAATCCCAAAAAATAAATCAGTATTTATTATAAACAAAAAATGAATACAGTGCTCAGAAGGTGTAAATTTAAGTCTGAATAAGGATTTGAAAGATAAAGTAAGGATTCTGTAAAGATTAAAGCAAGGACAGTCTCTTCTTCCTGCTCCGGCCGCATCATCCAGGCAGCCTCCTTTAGCTTTATCTCCATTTATCCACAGCCACTAGATGGGCTCAACTCAGACAACGGAAAGGGGTTAGAGTTTGCAAATAATAATAATCTTGGCTCCTACAGTGTGATTTGCCATGCTCACCCCAATAGAATTGACATCAACGTCTGGCATGACCTTTCCTTTTTTTGTATTTTCCTTGGGTGCTCTCAGTGTCGTCTATAACATCTTTCCTAATTCATGTCTATTGAACAGCTACAGACTTTATACCTTACGACATCACAAATTTGAGTTTTACCTCACTAGCTTTTGGGTTTGGGAAAGAGTTGTTCATGGTTATTAATATTTCGAGACTGTTTTAAACCAGAGAAAGAACATGTATGAATTTTCAGAATTAGCCTAGCTCCCATTTAAAAACCTGTGGGTGATGTCATAAATAATGAGATGATAATGAGTTTTTTTTATCTTATCAAGAAAATAAAACTATCCAGTGTAAGCAGCATATACTCAATCCCTTGTAACAGATCCAAAGCCAGTACCACTGCATTGCAAAAAGGTGCACATGGAAGAGATTTACTGAAGATGTCACGTGTCTATAAATAATTACAGAACCAGCTTCATGTTAAAATGATCAGCCCTCTGGCTACCATGTACATAAAATAAAACATGAGAGGGGAGACTGAGGTTACAAACAATGCTGATATCCTTTTAGTAAATCCACCTTCGACATACTGCATCTGATTGATTGGTTCCATCATCATTACAGATTACATCAGACTCCACTGGTTGTCTCTGGGAAACCATTATGGTGAGTGGCCTCTGCTGAGACGTTTTGATTGGAGTGGAGTTTTAGTGTCCCGTGATGATGTAAATGCCGTTTCAGCCTCATCCATCCCGACATGAATAAAATTATGGCAACACACTCCCATAGACACCTTCAGCCATGATAAGCTATGTGTGAGCATGTGTGAGGATAATCTCCTGTCAGCCCTACGCCATAAAAATCCCACTATCTGTCTTTGAGTGTGTGTGTGTGTGTGTGTAGAAGGAAAGGTTTAGTAGTGAATCACAAGCTGTTTTTAGGCACCTGTCAGGAGCAGTTCTATCTTAAAACCACAAGAGAGCTGCTTTATTCAACATACACACATTTCAGCATCCTCTTCAGACACCACAGGAAAGTGCTTTGGAAGTGCTGTGGGTAAATAAAAATAACGGTAATGGCTCGGGATACTTACAACAAAACAAATGCAGTGTAACTTACTTCATACACTATTATGGCATTTTAGAATAATGAGGATTATTGGTTGACTTCTATATTTTACCCAGTTTATTCATAGGAGAATTTATTTGTAGGGTCTACAGTCAAGTAATAGTCACATTGCAGCTATTAAGCTATTTACACCGGCATGATGTGATTTTGCCAAGTAAGACATGTTCCTAGATCAACATCCTTTGCAGAACAATATAATGTCACAGTGAAGTTGAACTTTGACCTTTTGAATATAAATTGTCATCATTTCATATATTTTTTTTATCCTATTACACATTTGTGTGCAATTTTTTTATAATTAGAATATGATTCCTTGAATTATGGCCAAAAACATGTTTTGTGAGGTCACACTGACCTTGACCTTTGACTGTCATCCACCAAATTCTAATCAGCTTAGTCTTCAGTCCAAGTTGACTTTTGTGTCAAATTAAAAAAAAAAAATCCCTTAAGGTGTTATCGAGATACTGCGTTCACAGATACTGTATCAAGAGTAGCCTATTGACAAGAGGTCACAGTGACCTTGACCTTTGACCATCAAAATCTAATCAAATGTAAAGGTTTTTGCTTATGTTCAGACAGTGAGGTAAGGAGATGTAATTTACCTTGACATGTTTCAACCGACACTCCGGTCTTCATGAGACATACCAGGTCACAGTGACCTTGAGACATACCAGGTCACAGTGACCTTGATCTTTGACATATGACTACTAAAATTTAAACAGTTCATCACTGAAGCAAAGTGGACATTTGTGCCATATTTTGAAGAAATCCTCCTGAGGATGCGACAGACCTCCGGCCATTGCTATGCCGTGTGGAGGCATTAAAACAGAAGTGCTGAGTGCACACTGTGTACATAAACTTAAATAGAGTAGCAAAATAAACCTGTTTGTGTTAATGTCATATATTTCAACATTGCTAGGATGCCCAGGAATAACCACCCAGGTGTAAACAGCCAACAGGTGCAAAGAGCATTGTTGGCTACAGACACCTTAGTGCTCATCTTTGCTGTGATACACACCTAGGTGTGAATAGCCACATTAGCTATTTAAACATGGGTGCTAACAGCATCTGCCTCATTTATTTCATAATGTCTTATTCATTTAAAATTGATCATTTGGGGCTCCATAAGCTATCCATTCAGTGAAATTTTACACGGGGGGGAGAACAAGGTTTAATACAGAGGCTCCACACAGCCTACTTTACAGAACAAACAGTTTGACTCTGCAAACAAAAAGAAATCAACCAGCTTACTTAAAATGACCTGTTTGTGTTTATTGAATATCTAATATTTACATGAACAAACAGAGAGCTGCATTAAGACCCAACAGTCAAACAAACAAAACATCAAATCTCTCTCTTCTGCATCAATCCTCCTCTCACCCCTCTGCCTTTGTCCTCATGTTTGTTCATAACTAGGACAAAAGAGCACCTGAGGGACCGGCAGTCAGTGTGGTCCTTTCTTTTATGATGGATGAGACGCAGACAAATTGATTACACTTCTACTGTGGTATTGATCAGCATTACAGTGCTCTGTACAGTGTCCCCAGAAAGCTTTTCACCTGAATGCATGAATACGTTATCATTTTTTCAGTGGTCAGCAGTGTGTTTCAGTGTCCCAGTATGACAATGATCAGTCTTTAACACAACTTTTTTTTTCAATCCAAAAACATCATTAACGGCCTACGAATAAATTATTGGTTGAACAATGAAACAATGAAATATCGACCCAACAATAGCATGAATTTAACTATCTGTAACATTTTAATACAGTTTCAATCTTTCAAATTATTCTGATGGCATACATTTTTATTACAGAAATGAGATGTCATGGTGCAGGGTAGTGTGCTATGATGTTTGCAAGTCTTTTTGGATAGTACACTCAGAAATTTCCATAGACAGTATATTACACATGTTTGCATGCCCCCACTTTGGAGAAGCAGGTGGAGTCTGACATTTGAGCTAAGAACTCTATTGCCACTCTATCGCTCTCTTCAGAGCCAGACTCCATTGAGAGCAACGGGGATTTAACATCGCTGAATATGTGAGCTGCTGGTCTACCGCTGCCTCAAACAGTCATTTTGCTTGTGTTATTGTGGGATTTTTGAATTTAAAGGGGTTAGTTCAGATTCACCAAAGTCACACAATACCACAAACAAACTTACTGATTAAATCAGCAGTACACCTGTAGCTCCCGTTTTAGCAAGCAAAAATGACCTTTTCTCTTAATGGAATTTGGTGGCTTTGACGAGAGCATGGATGGGGAACTGAAGCCAGTAACAGCTTCCCCGTCGGAACAGGCTGTCTGATGGAAAGGTAAAACAGTGAAAATACTTTCAATACACCATACACCTAAAAGGATATTTACATAGCTTAGCTTCCGTGTCAGACTCCAGCCTGCTTCTCTAAAATGGGATCGTTGCAACTGACATCTAATGTATGAAATACACTGACTATGGATAAGTAGCCCATACAACTCCACTTCAAAAAATCGAAACTATCCCTTTTTCCTGAAGTCTCCCGAGGAGATGCTGCTGTATGGATCTGCAGAGGAAGGTGCTGTGTGCAGCTGTCTAAGAGCAGCTTGAGACAGCAGGAAGAGGCAGAGTTATAGGTAAGCTTTCAACTTGTTGGGGAGGGTTATGGTACAGGTGTCATTTACATCTGGCTGAGATCTGATACAACATGCATTTACACCAGTATTAACTTCTGATTCAGGTAAGGTATCCAGATACAGGTTGCATTTAATGCTAAGTGGAAACAGGGGCTAGCCAGTCAGTCAGCTCAGTGCCCTATCTAACCTCAACCTTTACCCTAACCTTAATGAGATCCTGATTTAAGCATTAAAGTATAACTATGGTTTACTTCAACTTGGGTTTTACTTCTATCATAGATCACCTGGCTGCTCATGTTTCTTGACCTGTCAGACTTGTTTTAATGGCATCACTGTGTTCCCAGATCTCAGCAGTTAACTTGGTGAAGACATCATCATGACAGAAAGAAATAATGGACAAAACTATAAAAATCAATTCATAAACCGGATTTATTATTTTACTATGAAACTAAGTATTAGCCCTGAATCAACCCCGTGAGGAAGTAGGACAGGCAAGAATGACCTCACTTCCCAAAAAAATGCCCTCACTGTAAAGGTTTGAAACTCAAATTGGTTCTCACAAGGATGGAAGTACAAGAACACTCAACACCCCATCATTCCACAAACTCAGCCTATTAATATCCCCGTCCTGAAATAGACTTGAGCCACAGCACCAGTCTGAGCTCACTTTACTGGAGGAACGGCAACTGTGTCATTAGAGAGAGAGAAAGCAAGATACAGGAA
The DNA here is from genome assembly GCA_019142605.1 of Cephalopholis sonnerati. Lineage (NCBI taxonomy): Eukaryota > Metazoa > Chordata > Actinopteri > Perciformes > Serranidae > Cephalopholis > Cephalopholis sonnerati. The sequence continues at coordinate 9,118,193 of JAGQAX010000005.1, read as the reverse complement.
GTCTAAACATCTGTTCCACTCTGTGTGTGTGTGTGTCATTGTTTCATGTTGCTCTGTCGCACTGCTTTTTCTAACTCAAACTGGCGGTGGTCGACGCGCTCCAAGAAGTTCTTCCGCTCCACATACCTAAACACACACACACACACACACGCACAGAAAGAGAACATTAGACCTACGTTTATCATAACAAGCACAATCACACAGAGAAAATACAATTTAAGACAAAGAGAAGAGAAACAATGTGGTCTTCACATACATGCACATATGCACACACACGCACACACACGCACACACGCACACACACACACACACACACACACACAGTTTCCCACCACTAAACCACATCTCTTTCCACTTCTTCCACTCCAACACAGGATGCAGTTACACAACTTTTCCTGCAGTGTGTGTGTGTGTGTGTGTGTGTGTGTGTGTGTGTGGAATAATTTGAGTCCCTGTTGTGTCTAAGTGTTTTTAAATTAGCCCCCATCCTTCTGCTTGGTTGGAAGTTAGTACATGTTGAGTGTGTGTGTGTGTGTGTGTGTGTGTGTGTGTGTGTGTGTGTGTGTGCGTGTGAGGCACAGAATGACAGTGAAGGAGCTAACAAAGTGCATACATCACAGATTCATGTTATTTCCCTGGGGCAGCCAGGCTTCCATTGCCTCCCTCCCTCCATCCAGACTAAAGCATGATTCCTACTCATATGGAACAACATGTCCCTCCATTTACACTCACTACTTTCCAGCTACTGCTTCATAATTAAAAACTCTGCGTTTTCCATCGGGCCTGCTCACTGTGGTGGAGCCATGTCAGCATTTTGTCATCATTGACTATGAAGAGCTATTAATATAGGATGGAATTGTCACCAATTTGCACTGTAAATTAGTGTGTCACATGAACCAAGCTGGTTGTTGGTTCACTATAACATTTAATAATAAAAATACAAGGAGCTACTTCATGAAAATGAATTGATCCACAGCGTGTGTATATTGTGATACAGCACATTTAACCCCCTTCATCTCAAACCCATTGAGGTCTGTAGAGACTCAAGTACTAAAGTAGTAGAGACCCAGTGAGCTGTTGTTAATGTCCACTTTATTGCTCAAAGATATTCCTGGTTTAACCTCGGCCCACTGTATTCCTGCACATTTGGGATGTTATACTCTTTGGTTTCTCTCTGTGGTGAAAGCTACAAAAAGACTCTCCTGACCATTGTGTATTTAACAGACAATACTAATAATAAATGTCTTATCAAAAAATCTTTGGCCTTTTTGTACTGCAGTTTCTTGATACTGAGACTGATAGATACCAATAGAGATTCATCTGTGATAGTAAGATAAAATTATCTGATATCAGTTGGACACTAGGGGTGTAACTGTCCACAAAATTCACGGTTTGGTTCAATACAATACAGTGGCGTCACGGTTCAGAATGTTTTCCATACAGCAAAAAATTAGAAATGCCAGAGAAATTTCCTTGATTTTTAACATTTTAAATGAATACAAGCTAAAATAATTTGGGCTGTTGCAGAAAAGACTGTGAGCTATGTCGTACTAAATTGTGAAGTTTAACCTTTAAACAGTTTTTCATCATCTAGTCACCACTTCAGTCAAAGAAACCCATTATTTTCATTTGCAGTATTATATTTGGTGGTATGGCTCTGTTTTGGGGCCTCTCCACCCTTCCACGTGCCTACGTTGTCAACATGAAAAAGAGGAGTTGGGGTGGAGGCAGGTTGCAAAGAGGCTTGCAGAGGAAGCAGCAACAGTAGGCAGGCCAGAGCAGTTTAAATAGAGCACCCTCAATGAGATTTGCCAGTTGGTTGCATTGAAAGGAATCATGTGATCTATCAGCTGACTCCGTTCCATCAATCAGCTGCTCCATCAGTTGATTGGGCTGTTTGAGATCAGCTGATGTAGCTGGGATGTGAGCTGAGCTTAACATCGTGCCCTGTCTGAATGCTATGCTCAATTTCTGTGTGCAGGTTTTTTTGATTGGGCCTAAAAGCCTACTCGATGACGCTCTGGAGCCATCCTTCGAAAAACCCATTCCTGCCTTTATAAATACTAACGTTAATTGACAAGTGACATTAGAGAGCATAGTATCAGTCTTTTTTTCACCCACTCTTTTATCTTTAGTGGGTAACCTAACTTGATTTTTTTATATCTGCTTTTGTTGAATTTGAGTATAATATGTTGTGACATTTTGTTATTTAAAACTGTTAAATAACAAAAATCTACATCCATTTTCTTGTAAACACTGACAAAACTGATTGCGAAAATTGACATGTGAATCCAACAATGCTTAATACTTAACTGAAGTCCTGTTTCTGTGTAACTGCTCCCAGCTATAATGCAACACGCATTTCAGTAAAAGTCCCACTAATGTTGTAGAGTTTTCAACCTAATAATATATTTCTATGTGAAACACTAAACAGGTGAAATATTTTGTCATTTCTAGGATCAAAGTGCCCCTGACCCACTCCACCACCCAGTCGTCTGACAGTCTCTTACCCCTCTCTGCCTCTGTTGTGAATGGCCAGCTCTTCAGTGATGCCCTCCTCTGATTTAAAAGCATCCCAGTCCATCTTAGACTTTTCCAACGTACTCATCTTCTGTTTCTTTCCCCCAATACGATTCAGGATGCTCGACATGCCTGCCGGACGCTTGGCGCTGCAAACACAAGAGGGAGAACCTTAGGTATCAACGCTACAGAGAAACACTACAGTAGCTGAAGCATGTCTCTGGTACAGCTGCAACAATTTGTCAATTAACTGTTATATCGATTGTCAGAAATTTAGCAACTATTTTGATCAGTGAACAGACTAGTATGAACAGTACAATAGAAAAGTATGCCTCCTCCCAACAGTCAAACTTCTCTTACAGTTTATGCACATCTTTAACCAGGCAGCAAAGGATATCTGTACAATCAGCACAGTTTCAAGGTGGACACCCAAGATCAGTGTCACCAATTCAGTATTCACCCAAATGTCTACCCTTCACTAATGGCCAGAAAAGTGTATTATGCAGAACATTATGATGTCACAGTGAAGTTCACTTTTTGGATAAAAGATGCCATTACTTCATCATTTTATCTTATTAGACATTTGTGTGAAGTGTTGTCATAATTAGCATATGAATTCTTGGGTTATGGCCACAAACATGTTTTTAAGGTCACAGTGACCTTGACCTTTGACGTTCAACCACCAATTTCAGTCCAAGTGGAAGTTTGTGCCAAATTGAAGAAATTCCCTCAAGATGTTCTTGAGATATCACATTCACAAGAATGAGATGGATGCAATATCACACTGTCCTTGATCTTTGACCACTGATATCTAATCAGTTCATTGTCTAGTCAAAGGGGCCAAATCTAAAGAAATTCTGTCAAGAAGTTCTTGAGATATGGCGTTCACAAGAACGGAATGGATGGACAAACGTATAGACCTATGTAGGTACAGACAGAGGCCTGACAACCCGAAAACATAAAATAATTACTCTATTTGTATAGCACAATTCATGCATAAAATGCAACACAAAGCGCTAAACATAAAATACACTCAAGACATTTGTGATAGAGAAAAAAAAAAGATAAAAACATATAATAAAATAATAACAATAACAAGTGACCAAAAAAATAAGAGATGAAGTAAAATTCAGTTTAAACTACAGGCTTAGATAAGATAAAACATCAATCAGTTGACAATACATTTCAGGTGAAAGCAATGTTAAAAAGATGTGTCTCAAGATTACGTGTAAAAGTTTCAGTAGACGAAGAGCCCCTAAGACCTTCCGGCACTGTTCCAGAGTGTAGGGGTATAATTGACAAAGGCTGCCTCTCCGTCTCTTTTAGCTTTGACCTTTGGTACAACCAAAAGGTTTTAGTCAAAGGATCGTAGGGACCTAGCGGTCACATATACCTTGACCATGTCAGGCAGATAATGCCTCCAGCTACTGCTATTGCCAGTGCAGGGGCATAAAAAAACCCAAAGATTTGCTGGTTTCATGCTTCTTAATTGTGAGAATTTATTGCTTTTCTTTGTCTCACATGATAATAAACTTAATAACTTTAGATTTTTGGACTGTTGGTTGGCTAAAACACACCATTATAATATGTCATCTTCTGCTCTGGGACTCTCTGTTTCACTGATTTCTGACATTTTATTGACAAAACAATTAACCAAGGAAATACTTGGCAGATTAATCCATGATGAAATAATGGCTAGCTGTAGCCCTAGTTTCTGATATACATGGAACAAACTTTATGATGAAAGATGTTGCTACTGTTTCTGTTCTAAGTTCTTACAAGTCAGTCACAATTTTTTGTCTTCTCAATCAAAATGATCATTTAAATATCATATGAACAAAACAGGAAGTATTCCAAAGCCCACAGTACAAACAGCAGCACATCACTAAACTGTGACAAATACATTCATCGCAGTGAGCAGGTATGAGAGACATGGAGTTACACTTTGTGTATCACAGAGACATATTTTAGTAGCAGCTATTTCTAGAACAAAAGACTTTGTCATGTAGCCTTGTAAGACTGTATACAGCAGACAGAGAGTGCACGTTCAGGTGAAAAGAGACGAGGTGATGAAAATGTATGAGCTCCACTCAAAGCCACTGAGACTATACAAGAATGTCTCAAGTCACAGTGTAACACTCAGAGCCAGTTTTGGTTTTGTTGGTGTGACTTTTAAGTGCAGGCAGATGTGTTTTCTTTGCTGGGCTCACACTTCACTTGCATATATAACATATTTTTGTTGTGAGAAACCCAGAGCTAGCTGCATCAGCCACAGCAAATTACTCACGAGTAGAAGAACACTATTATTAAGGAATTATCTACGGTACTATTTAAGTATTAAAATTGAATTATGCACATGTGGTATAACAGATGACAACAGCAAGTTCATATTCTTGTGTGTGCAGCTGGGTGGGTACCTAAACCTTCTGGTTATTGTTACATAATTTACCCTGAGTTCACACTGGACACAGAAGCGCCCCAATTTGTCAACCGTCACACAGCAGCCCATCAGCACCTGCCTGGCCGTTCACACCAGAGGTGCATTTCTCCGTGCTGGTCACCAAGCGATTCTGCTCTCTGACACTGAAACTACCACAAGAGAACACAAACCGGTCAGAGTGCTTGGCGTCGCATCGCTAAACAGCCCGACATGGGAGCTGAAAGGAAGCAGGCAGCGCTCTACGGAAAATTGGCGCACTTCGCGGCGCTTCCATGTCCAGTGCAAATCTGGCTGTACATGTCACAGACAATCAGTCCCAGTTGTCAAGTTAAAGAGAGTCAACAAAATTTCATACATACTGAAAAACAACACAAACAAACAAACCCTGTAGCTAGTTGGTGGAAAGTTTAGTCACTAACTGCTGCCCAGTTAGGCCTCCTATCAAAATAGACAAGTCCATAGGTATGATAATATTTTTATTGCTAGGCAACAACTAAAATTACCGCTCCATGGTATTATGCCTCTGCTTGCCACTCAAGTTTCTCAGTTTACATCCATGTCTGTGAAAACATGGATGTGTCACACACACAAGATCTATACAATCATCACAGTTTCAAGGTGGACACCCAAGATTAGTGTCACCAACTCAGTATCTGAGCAAATGGTTCCCCTTTTGTTCATGGGATTTGACGTTGAATAATGGCCAGAAAAAGTGTTGTATCATGATGTCACAGTAAAGTTGACCTTTGACCTTTTGGATATAAACTCATCAAACTCATCTTAATTATTATATCCTATTGGCCATTTGCGTTATGTTTTGTCATAATTGTCAAGCATATTTTTTAAGGTCACAGTGACCTTGACCTTTGACTTTCAACCACCAATTTCTCATCAGTTTATTCTTCAGTCCAAGGGGACGTTTGCGCCAAATCTGAAGAAATTCTCTCAAGGTATTCTTGAAATATCACATTCACAATAATGAGAAAGATGAGGTGCCACTGACCTTGACCTCTGACTACCAAAATCTAATCAATTTATCAGTGAATCCAAGTAAACAAATTTTAAGAAATTACCTCAAGCCGTAATTGAGATATTGCATTCACAAAAATGAGATGGATGAAAGCGCTTGCTGACCTTGACCTTTGACCCTTGACCACCAAAATCAAATGTGTTCATTGTTGAGTCCAAGTGAACGTTTGTGCCAAATTTGAAGAATACGTTCCCACAAGGCATTCTTAAGATACTTGGTTCACAAGAATGGGATGTACGTACAACAGATGAACAATTTGAAAACACAGTGCCTCTGGCAAAAGCTGTTACCAGCTCAGAGGCATAAAAACAGGCATCCAAGAGATATCGATCCAAATGTGGATAGAAAGATGTGGGTAACACAGACCTGTAAACTCAGCAGGGAGCTGGAGGACAGTATACTTTTTTAAAGGTTTGAGGCTATTTTGGCCTTTATTTGACAGGACAGCATGGGGCCACAGGTTGGATTCAAACCCACAGCCGCTGCAGCAAGGACATAGCCTTTGCGCAAGGGGCACCTGCTCTATCAGGTGAGCTACTCAGCACCCTGAGGACTGTTAACTTTAACAGAGTGTGTCAACTTCATTGCGCAGGGTACTTGCCCTGGGTAAAAAAGGGTAAAATGTAAGTAGTAAGAATGTGACTATTTTCATATTTATTTATTTCTTAATTTCTCTCCGCAAATATCCTTCTGTGCTGTTAATCCAATTTTTCCAAATTTGGAATGAAGCATCTCTATTCACAAAAGGTTACCAAACGAATTTGGATTCTTTTGGGTGAGGCCTGTGCACAGTACAGTTTGTGAACACAAATTCATGCTGCCAATTGTATATTTACAGCATTACTGTATATGTGGCTGCTTTGTTTAAACATTAATATGAGGTATCTTTTAACGTAGCCCAAAAATGATATTGGTTAAAAGATTTTTTTAGGTCAACACACACAAAATGACAAGAACACAGCCAATAACTTGTCTGTATACAAAACATTACTGACATGCAGAGATACAAAAGCAGCATCCATCCATCTACTGAGGCATGTGATTAATGATTCTGTTTCTGTGGTGTTCCACTCTATAGAGAGGCTGATATGACAAGCTGCTAATGTAATGTACTATCAATACACACACACACACACACACACACACACACACACACACACACACACACACACACACACACACACACACACAACATGCTCATCCATCCAGGATAGACAAGAGTGAATGCAATCAGTCAGGTGGGCTAATTTAAAAGACTCACTGCCCTTTCACATACTGGATTGATTTAATGAGATGAAGTTTAAATGTCACAACAATAAGAATCTGTCCATTAACGCTTTAGTGCCACCTTCTATTAAAAAAAAGAGGATTCAGCTTTGTGAAAATGTATTTTTGCTGCCCAGAAATGATCTTATACTGTTTGTTTTTCAACTTGCCTTTCATCACACTTTCATTTTTGTATCACTGCAGCTCTCGCACTGGTCTTATTATGGTATCCATTCTTTGCAATACATGAGTTAGGAATGGTCACAGCTGTCATATTGAAGGGGCCAGCAGTAGCTCCGAGACTGTCAGAGGCTGTTTTCAGAGCGCTCTGGTCACCATCAAAACAAAGGCACGCAACAGGCTTGATGTGCACAGTGACATTCGTTTGGCTGTTACCAAAGTCACACCTGACATCCCAACACTGGCTCAGAAAATACAGTCTCAGAGCTGTAATTAAAAGCCAGGCTACCTGTGTCCCTTAAAGTATAGAAGGAATAGCGGGAGGGGGGCAATGTCTTCAATAGTAAAAATACAGGGTCCTTCAAGAGAAAGGCTGGGAACCACTGGTCTAGGTTTAAGAAAAAAAAGTGCATGTAATATACAGTTAAGTTTATAACCTACGAGCGTTTATAACCTACAAAACGCCCGTACATAAAGCTCGTACATACCCTTTACCCTTTATAAGATGCTTTTTCTAATCTCATATTATGAGAAGAAAACTCGATTGGAATAAGGTCACAGAGTCTATTGTTGAGCTTAAATATAACATTATACATTAGACATTACATTCACTGAGCTTCAGAAGACTGTCGCTGTGAAAAAAAGGGTCAGTAAGAGCATTTACCTCGGACCAGGATATGGCAGGTTTAACTTTCTTCTGCAGAATCTGTAATTTCATAAGATAACTAGAAAAGGTATTGCACCATTTAACACTACAGTAATATGAAGCTTAAATTAAGACTTGTATAAGGTTAAAAGTGCTTTAAGTAGAAGGAAAAGCCTCAGCTTTAAAAGTAAGGCAACATATTTGGACCATATTTGATGACTTTACTTTGACATTTTTAACCATTTACATAAACATATTGCTTCTGAACCCATTGAGTGCTGTGCCTCTGACACCATACTGTTGAGGATTGCGGTGGTGTCAAGGAAAACTCCAAAGCTGCAGTCACCTTTATCAATAGCATCAATGATTTTTTCCAATGAAATCCAGAATTGCCATATACAAGTGGCACTTTTTTCTTCTAATGCCATATTGTGATGGAACAAGGATATTTGATTTATTGAAATACGGGGATTCTACAGTTAAGAAAATGTAATGCCAAAGAAAAGGGCTGTCTTACAGCAAGGTAAAGCAGTGAAAATATTCTCAATATAGCATCCACTTAGACTGACATAGTTTTTTTTTTAGATAGGCCTGTGGCAAAAATATGTTTTGCTGAAAACCCTCATCCACAGCAGTGCATTGCTGAGTTTCTGGGCTCATACTCCCATCTGCCACTCCAACAGGGAGCATGCTGACTGCCATCTACTGTATGTAATACACTGACCATGAATAAGTACCTCACACAGCCCCACTTCAAAAATTCCGAACTATTGCTTTAAGTGAAGTGATTTATAGAGTATGAAAAGAATCTCTAGAAAAAGCTATTAATCATTTTGTGAAAGCATAATGATTTTCCACTGGAGACCACAGCAGATCGAGCTTTTCATTTACTCCTGCATGACTGGACACAGACGCTGTTAATTACTGTGAACTATTTAAACACCAGTCATTTTGGTATTCCACAATTACATACAGCCATGAGAACCTCATAGTAACATATTTAATTGCAGTGTGTTGATGTTTGGTTTGATCGTGCAGTGAAGCTCAACCAACGACCAAAATTCCAAACTTATTTAGAATATTCTGATACTGCTTTGATGAGGGACAATTCAAATATGCTTAAGCTAATTCCTGTGACTCCATTGGATTTGTACCATCCAGTCAAAACTCTCCATCTCTACATATATTGGTTCCCCATCTTTTCGTCTAACTCTATTCTGTACAGTATCCTAAGTGCTCCAAGCCAGCTGCTGGAGTGCTCCTGCTTTAAGTGTGTGTGTGTGTGTGTCCTAACCCGTGTCATTGTGCAGGCTGAGACTTCCTTCCTGTCTATGAATAGACCAATAACTTCAGTGCATGCCTCCACTCCAGCCACAGCTGAACCTTTTCATCTGTACTATTAATAATTTCATATTTTAGAATTTCTTTTAAGCCTTTGTGATTCTTATTGATGTATCATAACCTCAATACAGGCGGTTATGCTAAAGCCACCTTGCACCAAACTGCACTGAGAATTATTACTGAGAAACTGCCACCTCCAGTAAAACTAACATTTCCATTCACTGTAGTGAAGTCTTTGCGAGATTTTTTACCTAAACAGAAGTGTAAAGATGGTATTATTTAAGAGTGTGATGTACAACAGCTCATCTGTTAGTCCAGTATCTCTGTGCTATATCTTCAACTATATATATATATATATATATATATATATATATATATATGTATGTATATATATATACACACACACACACACACACACACACACACACACACATATATGTATGTTATATATATTGGACAGTGGTAGTATACAGCCCCTCAAAGTTCTGTTTTTGTATGGATTAAACAAAAGAGACAAGTAAACTTTAGGGGTGTTGGTAGGTGTATTTTCTAATGTTGTACAGCGCCAGGTTAGGTGTTTTCCGTATTTCCAGTCTTTAAGTATTTCAAAAGTATTTCCATACATGTTGTACTATCCCTTTAATGTTGGGATATATAAAAGCATCTGATTCTGTTGTCAGAGGGGCTCTGTGAAATTCAGGGCATATGAGTTGTCTGGACACAGTTCTCAACATGGAGGTGGTTGAGCAGTAGCTCACAGTGCTAACAGCTAACGGTGCTAACTCCATAAACAGCACCAAACAACTGCAACAGCGCTGACAGTGTTAACCAGGGGGGAACCAAAGGGTGGGTGCAATGCCTCTGCAACAATGCATTCCCTATATGAGTGCAGTGCAAAGTGGCAGCGATGAGATGGCCAGTGGGATACACACATGCACTAACATGCACGCATGGCCCGACCGGCTTACCACAACAAACCACAGAGAAGCTTGGAGTTACAACACACACAGAGGTAGTGTGACTTCATTCACTGCTCAGGACACCATTAAGCCACTATATCTTTACATTCGAAATGGTGGTTTGCTGCTGTATTGATACTCTGAATGCTGCATACAGAACCTTCGAAGATAGCTACTAAATTTTAAAAAACCAAAATAAATAATACATTATATGTAACATCAGGTGAGTGACGCATCTTAAAACAAAGTAGGTGTTAATTTAAGGACCTTCAGACCCCGTTATAAAAACATGAGGACCATTCACTGTGGATGAGAGGCTGATTATCACAACATTAGAGGAAGCTCCACTTACTATTTTGTTTGACTATTTTAGTACTGATAACTGTGACATTACATAACAGCATCATCTCAATCTGCAACAAACAAACACAAACTTCACAAGCTCTGTGAGCGTGTACACAAGGTTAATGAGGGAGTGGTGCTGATAGCTCTTTCCTGTTGTGCTGGGGGTCCCCCCTTCACACACACACACACACACACACACACACACACACACACACACACACACACACACACACACACACACACACACACACACACAGGGCTGAGATAAATAGGAAATAGCTTGTGGACACACTGTACTTCCTGTCTGTTGGAAGATGATTTCCCGTTTCCTGTCCAAGGTTTTGGAGAGACGTACACATCCCTAAGTGATTTGTATTGCCATGGCAACAATAGGTATTAACCGTTCTGCTCAACCATGTGGTAGAGCCCATTTTGAATTACTATATCTTAACAAAAAATGTGTTGAACTTAACTCAACCTGATTGAGCTATCCCAACCATTGGTTTAGGTATGTTATACAAAAAAAAAAATCCACTAGATGTCGCTGTGTCCTTAAATAGTAGGCTTTTCTGTTCACCTCCTACAGGAAGATGGTAACAAAATGAGTCCCTCCAGACACGAGGGCGCTGTGTGGTGGAATTTTCAAAGGTAGGCTAGTTTTTTTTTTTTTTTCAACATTTTATAGTTTTATAGGTCTTACTGAACAGATTTATGTAATCTTATACAAAAATGTAGGGTCTAATAAGGGTCAGATAATTTTTTTTAAATAGTTGATTAATCCTTTGCATGTTTAAGGTAGTGAAGCCAAGCTTATGTAACTAAAATTGACCATTTGCTACAAAATAATAGTCATCCATTGTATATATGCTGAGATAATTTAGTACATATGATTTTTTAATTCAACTAACGGTGACTTGTCCTTTATGGTATAGGTTGTGACGCTAATGATTTATAATTTTTGTCAAATTCAAAAAACAGATGAATATTCACTGTTTTTATTATCATACATTTAATGTTATTCCATCATATATTTGATGAGAAAATTCGATCAGTATGATTTTTCACCATTTCTGAGATGTTTTCTAAGGACTATGATGGTAGATATCTAGAATAAATGAATGGAAATAACGCTAGTACTGGTAATACTACTAATTCCATAGCAACAATTGATGTACAATGGTATACCAGTATTACTAGCATTATAACAGTATCTGGATTATAATTTTGATTTTTTTTTTCTTTCTGTTTTACAATTACAATGGAGTGACTTCTCAACCATTTGGTAGAGGCACTGATTTTTGTTATTATTGCCCCAAGGACATAAGAAATGCACCACTTCTGCAGGACTAAGGCACTCACCAGCTCCTGATACTTGGGATGGCTAAAACACAGTGCAGGTTGAATGGAGTCTAACTTCAATAATACAACACCAAATATCCACATCATTCACTGCGCAGGGCATCTCTGTAAAGTTTCCACCAGTGCATCTTCAAATGTACTGACACAGGAAACCCTGGGGCTCCTTAAAAGCAGCATTTTACAACATCTTGGTACAAGTTGCAGTGTCAAATATTAGTTTGCCAATCTATGATACAAATCCAAATTTGTATATGTTGGTGTTGGGGGTGAATGTTATGTGTAATGGTGTGTGTGTACCTGGGGCCAGGAAGAGGTGATTTGCTGGGTGACGAGCTCTCCTTCTTGTCTCCGTTCTCCTCCTGTTTGGTGTTCTGGCTCTTCAGATAACTCTTAGCTTCCCTGGAGTCTGCTGATACCACTTTATTCACCCTGACAGACAAAGACAGACAAACAGTGGGCTCAACTCTTTCAACAAAGCACCAGCGAAGACGACCTACCACCAAAAGACAAGAGAGAAAAATAAACAGTCAGTAGACAGTATCACGAAAGCTACCTGTCTTATTTTTTATAGTCTCATGTCGTGATAAGAGTGATAAACGCACGTCCTGGATGGACTGATAAATCACAATCACAAAAAAGTTAAAAAAAAAAAAATCTGAAATCACAGTAGGTTAGTTTAGTGCATAACAGGCCAATAATTCATAATCAAGCAAGTATTAGATTCCGAAAAGGCAGGCATAAACATATTTCTTTTTTAAAACATAAGCTGTAGATTTCTAGTATTCTTTTATGATATACATTACATGCATAAGCACATAAATGTGAGTCAAAATAAATGTAAATGCATATCCCTATCAATTCTTTATCAGTGGAAGCCCAGAGGATGTTTCTGGACAGATTCTTTGGCTGATTTTCCCCACGGGTTCATTTAACCTTTGTCATCTCATCATGAGTAATGAGAGGAAATCTGCTTAGGGATGCATAAAATCTCTATGTGAATATGCCTGGAAGGTAATGATACAGTATTTTATTACACCACATTAACTAGTTATACAGTATATGTACAAGTGTGGCACAGTCTGACAGGACTGCAGATAACAATTAGTCAATCTTGGTTAATTCTGACACATTTATATTTAAAGGCTGATTAATGTGCACTTTCTTTAACAAATACATGAATACAATAAACAGAAATAGCATCTTTTTATGACGATAAAAGACCAATATCCATCAACACATATCTAACCCACACAGCTGCTGAGCCCATTCTGCATCTAAATGTTAAAAAGTAAATAATAAGACAGGATGTATGCTCGCCTCTGCCTGCACACACATGCTATATGAAAGGACACACACAAAGTAAGACACAGATGTGTCCGTGTCTCACTATGGGGTGAGATAGGGAGGCTATATGAGGAACAACCGCTGCATCCTCTGGGAACATCAGTGCTGCACAGACTCCACAACCACTTGCATCCATCATGGCGGCACTGAAAGGCTTTCCCTGTTATGTATGCTAATTATATGCAGCCATAATTACACAGAGCACACAGTGAGGGCGAGTCTTGTCTCAGGCACGAGAAAGATATCGGAGTCCTGAGGAGAATAGCCTGAAAAGACACGAGGGCAACAGCAGGCTCGGCTGGTGGTCCTTTGGATACTATTTGAAATATCGCAGTGTTTGGTGCCAACGGCCGACTTCACTGAAAAATCAATGCTCAAATCACACATTAGAGCCCGCAGCAGTTTTTCTGTGGCTCTGGGGATACGTTACAACCATCCTCCATGTACTAATCTTATGCTACTGTAATTACAGAGCACACAGCTTCATGCATAATCAATCAGATGAATTATATCCAGGATCATATCTGGTTTCTGAATACAGACCACTCAGACGTAAACATTTAGGATGGGACATTACTCGCTCCACATAACTAGCATCCTTTCAGACTGCAGGGGCGTGGCTGTCTGTGTGATATACAGTATGTTCATCTTACACAGTCATAATTATACTGTTTTTATAGGGAAACACTCGGCTGTTTGTGTGGCTCTTATTGAAGGAATGTCATGAGCTGTGATAATTACTCAGGCTCAGTTAGGAACATGACTGCAAACTGAGTCTGTTCCAGGGGCCAATTAAACTGTTCACATTGTCAGCTACATATAATTAAAGCATGGGATTACTGACTACATTGTAGGGTCAATTGTTGAGGTCTGGTTCAAACGTGCTGCCGAGGCTGAGATAAAATCTGTTTTTCAGTCTTCACTGGGGGGCGGGAATCACCAGAGGCCCCACGATACTTTCATCATGATACAATATTATCGCGAATATGCTGAGTATTGTGATAAAATATATTGCGATTTATTACCTTTTTTCAGCTGCAAATTATGTCCAGCAAAGAAAAAATTGTCAGCATATATTTTATCTAATAAGATAAAAGTTTTAAAGGCAATGTTTCTCATTTAAATCATTTACTATTATTGCAGGAGAATGTATCTAGTGGACAGTTTTTTTTTATTTCTATTTGTAATGTTTATATAATATAATTTAAAAAAATGAATACTTGGCGTCTGAGTATTGATACAATATTGCCACACAAAATATTGCAATACAATGCTGTGTTGATTTTTCCCCCCACCTCTTTACCAGCTTCAATATGAAAATGTTCATTACCTGAGTGTTGGACAGGATGAACAACATGCTGGGGACTTTGCTGTTCTTAGAGCCTAAAGGTTTGTAAAGTTTGTCCTGAGGGTGGTGCTGGAGTTAATGATTTACACCATGAGAGCCAGGTCCTGTTTCTTTTTTAAATAGTATTGGTTTCAACAGTATTAAAACCTGAACACTGTCTTAATTGATGATTATTGGGAGAACAGTAAAAGCCAAACTTCTGCATTTTTGACTGTGTGTAAATAATGGAGAACTTAACTGATGACTCCCACATCAGGTTCTGTCTGGTTGTATGATGATGGAGACATCCACCTAATGACTCGGGGGTGGTTATGATCCATATTCATCAACTGTTAACTATAGGTGTACAGAGACCTCATAATCTGTAACTGCTCAACCAACGAAATTATCTGTCTCTGTATTTGGATACAAGACTGGACATGGGCGTGGTTTATACAAGAAGTCACAATAAACCAGGTGAATGTGTTTTCCAATACTGGCAATGCAACTGTCGTGCATTTAAACCATCAAATTGATTTCATATGGGCACATAATTCATTGTGAAATATATTTCCACATCCTTGTACTGTAGCCTGCTTATCGACTTTCTCTCCTTTTTATTTGTAACTAAACTAAGTTTATGAACTGTTTGAAGCCCAACACTATAGAACACCATTCATTCATTATCCATTATCTGTAACTGCTTATCCGATTCAGGGTTAAGGGGGGCTGGAGCCTATCCCAGCTGACACTGGGCCAGAAGTGGGGTGCACCCTGCACAAGTCGCCAGATGGTCACTGGGCTGATTATATAATCTACTTTTACACTGCCTCTATAAGGCTGAAATTTCATGCCGTTACGCTGCTTCGCCATTCTGTATAAAAGGTACAATCACAGACTGGGGAGGGAGAGTTGTTTTGTCTTTAAGACAGCATCAGAGGTAGTAACAGCACCAAAGCCATGTCTGTAGAAGCATGACAAAAACAATACCAAGGACACACACATTCCAAGATCCAATGGAGTGCGTGCTGGACCATAGAAACACCTAGCAAAGTAGAAAACAGTCCGCTCACCGCAAAGTAGCAAACCTGGTTTATTTGTTTTCTACTTTGTATAAACAAGACAGCCACAGGACCGGATCATGGGTGGCATGGATGTTACATTTTGACGTGCTATGCGTGCAACCCACCGCGGGAGTTTTAAAAAGTAGCTGATAGCAGTTAGCATCTAACTCATAGAAGAACAGCAGCCAAAAATGTCCAAAAATTGTGAAATCAGTGAGGTCCAGGAGCTCCTTACCCTCTGAGCAGAGGATGAGATCAGCTGCCAACAGAGAGGGTAAATGATTGTTTTTCCCATGTTATGCCGTAAAGACACATATGTTATATGTCATACTAGAGGCTGACGCTGTTGTATCACATGTCACACCTGTCACACCTCTTTTGCTGCCACGATGTCAGCATGCTGTCTAAAATCACACACTGGAGCAACATGATGCTGCTGTTGTTTGCTTCTGTGTAAAAATGCAAAGGTGGCATAAAGACGGGACTTTGGGGGACTTTTATTTCCTATTATGTGCATTTGTTTGTTCTCTTTTTATTTCGATCTGTTTAGATAACCATAAAATACTTAGTAGGGTGTTAGTGGACGCTAAGTTAAAATTCAGTGAAACATACGATACATTCAGCGTGTTACATCTTAAATGTGTGAATATTGACTTTAATACAAGGTGAATCATCAGTCTTTAAAATTTTTTCGACTGGGTTTTTTAAATGGGGGAAATTATCTCATACAGCTAAAAACCACAGGTTCTGGACTTAATTTTGATGTATAGTTTGTGAGGGTTTAAAAGACATCCAGCTACCACACTAGGCTTTTGACTCGCTGCTCCTGCACATGACGCCTCCTCCTCCTCCTGATGTGCTTCGCCTACTGTGCACTGATAGTAGCGATCACAATATAGTGATCACTTTTCAATAGTGTGTTGTAAATAAAATTAATAGTTAGTGAAATCAATGTCTTATGTTGACAACAGAATGGGCACTTTTATCTCATGGCCATTCACAATGATATCAGTCAATTTCAAGAAACATAATGTAAAAACATGTCATTTTTTTCCCCACTAATAAAAAGCAACTTCAGGTAGAATTCATATCTTTCTCAATAAAAAGGTTTTCAGATACAGTTACATCTGTACTTTGAACTGTTAAGTGCTTAAATAACTGTACATCTGTTCACATTAACAATTCATGTTAGTACGTGAGACATCACATTCTGAGAGAGCTACATAAAACTGAACTCATATCTGACTGAATCCCTGCTACACAGTACTGCCATCAACTGCGTGTGTGTGTGCACGTGTTTGTGTCTGTGTGTGTGGCACCACCTACTGGTCAATGTGAGAATGGTTTGCCACCAATCAAAGATCTCCAGCATCACTTCTACACATGTACAATTTGAAGTTATGTGTTTATGCTGTGAAGTGTAGCAATAGCACTGAATAAGTAAAGAAAAATGATACTAACAGAGTGAAAGCTCTACCTGATTAAATTATTTGGTATATAATCATGTGTTTATTTTCTTCCTTTTTGTAGTTTATGAAAAACAAATCTATTCACAGTCAAACTGTCTCATACTGTCGATGATGGCGTACCTCACTTCTTCTCCAGCGAAGTCAAAGACTTTAGTGATGGTGACTTTAGTAGGTTCTGATTCTTCTTTTGTTGTACTCAAAGGAGCAGTCTTCGATACTGAGGAATCATCCTGAGGATAAACAGAAGAATCAGTCGAGGAGAGAAAAGGTGACAGACACATGGAGAAAATGCTGCAGGTTTAATCATTAATGTTTTATATGCTGAAATGTTAATCCATTTGATATTACATAATCTGTATGCATAGAAATGTGGGTCCAACAAACAAATATTTTGTATGTTTGGGTTTTACCCTCTACAATCAGGGCTCCCACACATTTTCACCAAAGAATTTCCAAAACGTTTCTATTATATTTTACCCATTTATTTACATGACTTTATTTAAGTAGTTTAAGATTGGGTAGGCCTATATAGCCATACAGCCATATTTCCCAGGCATTTGCAGACAAGCAAACTGCTAGCAATTGCTAACTTAACCCACTTGTTAGACATTGGAACTAGCTGCATTTGCCAATAAACCAGACCAGGACATTCAGGTACCTCACGATATATACTATAGGCTCCTCTGTTTTACCTGAGACTCTGGACTTTTGTCCATGGATAGGTTTTTCTTCAGTGATCTGATCAGCCAGAGGTCGGAATGCTGACAGGCTGTGATGCGATAATCTGAA
The DNA here is from genome assembly GCA_019142605.1 of Cephalopholis sonnerati. Lineage (NCBI taxonomy): Eukaryota > Metazoa > Chordata > Actinopteri > Perciformes > Serranidae > Cephalopholis > Cephalopholis sonnerati. Next base: position 9,100,114 of record JAGQAX010000005.1, on the reverse strand, counting down.
GTCAACCTGCTCTAGAGCAATTCTGCTTCGTAGTACAGGCCTCTGGTGATTCAATCAAATATGTATAGTTGATTGAATAAGGTACTGCTAGGCTAAGTGTCTGAAAATAACCAACATGTTAATAGCTAACTGTTTGATCTAGGCTGAGATTTATTTAGAGATGACAGTCTGGTGCTGCTACGCTGCATGACTGTCCTGCAGTAGCCTCCCACTTAAACAGCTCTCCATCAACTGGCACCAGCATCATTTAGTGATTTACCACACTGACAGTGAATATTCACCAACTTTATGTGCCTAAAAATCTCAGTGTGGAAGCCTTGGTAAACCTGCTACACATCAGCTTTTTGGCATTTTCCCATTTATCTCCTGATTTGTCTTTCCCACAAAAGGGGGCCTTGGTGATGACACAATGCCTGTCTAGTCTATGTGCATCATGTGATACTGGTGATGTTTCAGCAGTGACGCAGCAAAGCGCTACATTTTAAATTAGCGATATAAGGAACTTATTTTGCATGATGTCAGACATGTTTTGGGATTTTTATGAAGACATGTTAAACAAAAACTGAAACAATGTTCAAAATGTTTCCAAAATATTCTTTTAATTCCAAACCATTTCCAGGCCTGGAAAACTTTTTTCTCCAACTTAATTACTTTTCATGACTGTGGAAACCCCCTACACATCTGTGTTTAGAGCACTGTTTATGTTTCTTTTTGAAACATTCACAGGGCTCCTGTCACTTTACAGGTTAATCACATGAAAGCACTTTGATACTTTGGTACCCTCAAACTGTTCAATTGTTAAAACAAGGTGCCATCTTTGTTGTACATTTGGGTTTTGAGCAGATTTACCTTCTGTGTGGGACCTGACTGTGAGACAGGTGTGGTCTCTTTGGGTCTGGATCCCACGTCAGACAGGAAACTCGCCCACAGGTCATCGGACTTTTTCTTCTGCACTGCCTCATCATCGTCGCGTACCTCAGTGAGTTTTCCCACCTCTTCCTGTGGCGGCTGGGGCTTTTCTTCTCCATCTCCATCTCCATCCTTCTCCTCCTTGTCTACCTTCAGTACTCCTTTCTTTCTCTTTCTGTAGAGTTTTTCAAAGACACCAGTAAATAACAGTCATCATCAATCACGTCATCTTCTTCTATTCAGACACAAGATGTTAAGATTCTTCCAATGTGTCTTTGAATAAAAATAAAACACTGTAGTAAATGCACTGAAAAGTACTACATTTTTTTGACTGTATAAAAATGTGAACATTTCTGTTTAAGAATTTAGGAAAAGTCACTGAACCTGCCTGCTGATAAATTGCTTTTAATCCATGTTGTCAGAGTAAAGTTTGGTTTCAGGTCCTCTTCAGCGAAAGTTAATTATGAAAAAGTGTATGGTTACACTGCTAGAAAGAGTATTGAAAATATCCAAATTAGAAATCATCTACAATTCCACTAAGGGGCCAGCCTCCAGGGTCGAGAAACTCTGGTCAAAATTTGGTGTTAGAAGATAATCATAATAATCACTTAGTAGTGTTTACAAGCATTAAAAATGCTAAAGTTTTAATGCTTTAAAAACTTTAGCGTTTAGAACACAGGAAATATAGATTCTGTTCCATATTCTCTGCCCTCTCCTCGACTGTCCTGCCACGAGTCTTTCAGCATCTCACCTCACACTGATGTCCTTTTTCTTCCTCTTCTTCTTGCTGACATCGCCAGGATGCGGCACACTGTCACCCTCGTGCAGAGGGTCTTCCTTTTCACACTCATTAATGTCGTCCTCGCTGAGATTATCGTCTGAGGAAGAACAGGATGTGTATACACAGAGATACAGTAGTTAAGAGACAGGCCAGGGTATTAATTTAAAATCCAACATTCAAATGCATGGTTATTGTTATTCAATTGTTATTTAATTTATTTTAATCATATTGCGGTGTTTTGATTTAATCATGGTATCCTCCCACAAATAGTAGTAATAGTAGTAGTAGTAGTGGAACACAGTTTGTTTACTTAAGATTTTGTATACATTTACCATACTGTGATATATTTATTCATTTATGTTCTGTAACCGCTTATCCTGTTAGGGGTCGCGGGGGGACTGGACCCTAGCTATCCCAGCTATCATTGGGCGAGGGGCAGGGTACACCCTGGACAGGTCACCAGACTATCACAGGGCTAACACATAGAGACAGACCAACATTCACACTCACATTGACACCTACGGACAATTTAGAGTCACCAGTTAACCTGCATGTCTTTGGACTGTGGGAGGAAGCCGGAGTACCCGGAGAAAACCCACGCTGACACAAGAAGAACATGCAAACACTGCACGAAGGGGCTCCCCCACTCCAGGGTTAAGGGCCCCTGGAGTGAAAATACTAACCACTGCACCATCGTGCCACCAACCACTGGTAGAACAATGGTGCAGTGGTTAGGTCGTGCTGCCTACTGTGATACGTGGCTGTGCGATACAGAGAAAATCAAGTGTTGTGATATTTATTTATTTTACCAAATACTTATCAATATTGTAGGGTTGCCTTCTGGTACTTTCACAAAACATTTACATAATCAGGTTTTTGATACATAATTATCAGTAATGTGGATATAATGACAAAGTGGGTAAAAGCAAACAATAGAACAGCTGGAACAGTCTTAACAGTTCAGAAAATGACATCTCTTTACTAGAGTGGGAATCATCTGAGGATCCACGATACGATATTATCTAAATACTGAAGTCATGATACAATATTATTGTGAGTTTAAATATGTTCCAATATGCTAAGTACTGCAATAACATATACTGTGATTTATACCTTTGTAACTGTAAATTATGTCAACATCTGTTTTGTCTGATCCAATTACGTTTTCAGTCTCTGTATCTCACTTCAGCAGCCATTGTTTTACAGCAGCAAAATGTATCTTGTGAACTGAAAAAGCAATTGATTATATCATTCTAGTAGGCTACCTAACATTTAATTTCTATTTGTCATATTAATTATTTATATAGTAAAAAACATAGGATACTTAACAACACGATATTGCCACACAAAAATATTGTGATACTATGCTGTATCGACCCCCCCCCCCCCACTTAACTGTAATGCAACCTTTACAATTAGGAAAAGATACTTACAATATTATAATATTTAAAATCTAAGATAATATCTAGTGTCATAACATGATATCAATATAAAAGCGATATATTGCCCAGCTGTATTGTGATATAATAGCGGGAGATATCTGTGTTAACTGAAATACAGATTATCAGCACTGAGGTCAACAATGATGTGATTTACTGGACTGCATTATATTCAGTCCCATCATGTTTGTAAATAGGAAGGACAAAAAATAGAAACACCTTTCAGTATATAACGTAGTCCAGTACAACACCACCTTCAACTAGAGAATGCAATTTCTGAGGAAACTGCAGGTGCGAATGCTGCATGCAAAAGCTATCACCACACTGCAATGCTGGCTTTAAATGTTGAATGATACCATTAATGTATGAATGCTGTAAAATATTTTAAGATTTCTGGTCTCAGTTAACATTAAGTTCAATGCAATGATGTATGTAGAATTAAAATTGTGGACGTGACAGCAAGTTAAAGAGAAACCTTAAAAAAGCCCTCTGCACTCTGCCACTCAAGCTTTAAACATTTTGTTCCATAGAAACCAATGTAAAAACCTGAGATGGGCGTTTTTACCAAGCTCCAAACAAGTATGAAGATTTCAAAAAGTGTGAATGGGATTTCATAGTTGCATACAAGCCTGAATGTATGAAAGACAGGGACATTTTATAGTCTGGAGTTTTACATGAATGTAGGAATAAAGACATAGGCTTTGAAAATGCTTAAAAAACCTTAAATTTGTGACAAACAACATTCCGACATTCATTTGAATGCAGAAAATTTCCCAGAAATTGGTGAATATTTCGGAAAGTTTGAAAGACATGAATGATAAAAAATAAAGGTACTCATGTTATCAACACTCTGATGTTTGAATAAGGTTTCTTTGTTGAAATATGTGGAGGGCCTAGCATGACCAAAAAGTGGGCAGAATTTTTGCATACAATAACATAGAGTGGTAGTTGAAATGACACATTTCTGACAATGTCAACAAAAACTGAGCATGATAATTTGTAGAGGTAGATTTGATGGCTGAGCTGGAGTGTAGTTAACAAAGTGGCTGCTAGTGTACACAACTAAACATCATCATCATATATCATCTGATCAGGGATCAGCCACATAAAGCAAATTACATGCACACTATAACTGGTGGTGAAGTGTTAACCTGACGATGGGGGAGGACAGTCTGAAACAACTTAACTATGTGCTGGTGAGTCTAATAAAACGTTAAACACCGTACATCAGAGTGAAAGAGATTAAAAATGTGTTAACATACACGCTGCTGGATGAATCAAATACGAGCCGGAAGTGAGCAGTACATTCATTATAACTGATAGCTCTTCAGTTTTGATCATCGATGTGTGTATATTTGCAGAGGAGCAATTCACTGATAAATGCTCATTTTCTTAACGGAGTTTGGTACACAGTCAATGAGCCGCTTTACGTGTTGAGTATTTTACACAGCAGCTAGTTTATCATATTTTCTGCGTGACTGTTACCTTTTGTGTTTGACCTAATGGTATTCATATTCTATAACAAATTCATGATCCATAACATTGAGCACTTAAACCCACTACAGCCCTCCATGTGATATTTCCTGCAGCACACTAACGTTACTTTGCCGCTGCTTTCAACAACACAAGGTGTTTACAGCCCTCACCTGACGGGACGTAGTCAGCATCTTCATTAGATGAATATCCATCAGAGTCGTAGTCAGAATAGTTCATCGTTTTGGAGGAAAAGCTTCAGACTGTTAGCTACGATAATAAAGAAAAGGAAAAGGGGCTAGAAGGCGCCAGTGTTTTTCCTACGAGCTTATTTACTGCTTTCACAGCGTTACAAACGGAACCCTAACTGGCTCCAAATGCCTCCTTACTCACACAAATAAAGTTCAAATGTTGCTTTTTTAATTCTATAATAGATACAGATAAATTCAGTGTGCTGAAATGTGTGAAACAGGGTACTATTGTGGCGTTTCTGGAAACGAGGAATACAATGTGACGTCCTCCCGTGGCGACGACGGCAAGCTCCGAGGTTCAAAATGTTCGCCTATTGCGCTTATCTTCTTTTGTAGCGGAGACCAAGCAAGGTTAAGATGCATTAGCGCCACCTACTGGACTGGCGGGTACGCAAGGATATTTCGCCAGGGTGAGTACTGAATGGTGAGTACTGGTAAAAGTGATACACTTTCTGATATTTTACCTTATGCGTAATTTTTGGTTATGACCCAAATGTCTTAGCTCTTTATATGATATGATTTTAGACAGCTCAAGAGCTCTACTATACTATACAGATGAAAAAAATAGAAACAGTAAAGACATGATGAAGGACTCTTCCTCAAACAAACACTGACCAAAACTACATTTTTCAAGTGTGTTAATTGGCATGGTTGGATGCACATTCTGTTGCTATTTAAGTAGGCCTAATGAAAAACAATTACAAAAAAAAATTATAACCCTAACTCACCCTGACAGAAACTGAATTTAAAAAAACAAAACAAACAAAAAACAAAACCTGGCTTATCTCGTAAGTACAACATAAGATCTTGTAATTTTGAGGTCTTATGTCATAATTATGACATTTTTTAATCCCATACACCTCAGAACCATATGTCATTTTACTTTTCACTGCAATTCACTGCAAGAGTGTTTAATATTGTAATGGAAGTATATCACAGTGAAAATCAAAATGATTGCGCATAACTGTCCCACTTTACCACGTTACCCTCTATCAGGGGGTCCGAGGGATCCTCCCCTGGCATTTTTCTTTATCATCAAGCTTTATTTTGATGCTTTTTCTGCACTCTGGCACCTTATTTACATTCAATGTACAAAAATAAGAAATTCAATTGTAAATGAGTTTTATTCTATTGCGAAGCAGAGAATGGTCAACGAGACACATGGCACCTAATTGTAGGCCAGATTTGAGGATCACTGTTCTACAGACATTTGGTCCAGAGTTCAGAGCTAGTTTCCAACCAGCAGAGGATGCTGTTTGGTTAAATTAGCTCCAAGAACTCTCAGAGGCACAAACACATTTATTTCTGCAAATGGATACTGTTTCACACACCTGTTGCTAGGCCTGCAACTAAATATTATTTTCAGAATCAATTAATTTTCCAATTATTTACTTGATTATTTGATCAATCTTTTGACATATATAGCATAAAAAACAGGTGCCTCCATCACCCACCACTTACAACATGACAGTTAGTTTGCACTATGTCTACCTCAGGTTACATATATATTCTACCTTTTCATAATCATTCTTGTTCGCCAATATATACATATGTTAATATCCTTATCTGTATCCTCTCTATTTATACTGTTTGACATTCCTGTGATATTTACCACTACAATATTTTAGCACTTAGGGTGCAATAATATTTATAGGTTATATTTCTATATCTTACAGTAAATATACTACACAGCAGTTGTCCTGTGCAACTATCAATCATGAACATACAGTATTTGTATAAGAGAGAGGTGTATGTACATATAGTGTATGTAGATTTTATAGTGTTTTATTTTTATTATGCCTCTGCGTCATTAATTGCCGTGGCTAGAGGCATTATGTTTTCCATATCTCAAGAAAGCCTACAGGGAATTTCTTCAAATTTGGCACAAACGCTCACCTGGACTCAGTGATAAACTGATTAGAGATTGGTTGTCAGAGGTCAAGATCTCTGTGACCTCATCTGTGTCATTAATTGTCTACTTGGACTGGTGAATAAACTGATTAGAATTTTGTGGTCGAAGGTCAAAGGTCAAGGTCAATGTGATCTCAAAGTATGTTTTTGGCCATAAATCAATCATTCATATGCTAATTATAACAAAGCTTCACACAAATGTCTAATAAATAAATAAAATAATGAAGTGATGGCATCTTTTATCCAAAAGGTCAAAGGTCAGCTTCACTGTGACATCATTATGTTCTACATCTAACACTTTTCTGGTCATTATTCAACGTTATATCTCAGGAACATTTGGTCAGATACTGAACTGGTGACACTAATCTTGGGTGTCCACCTTGAAACTGTCCTGAATCAATAGATCTCCTGTGCAATCAGGGGGATGATGTGTGTGAAGCATACATGTCTTCACAGACATGGATGTAAACTGTAAGAGAACCTTGACTGATGCATGGAGGCATTGAGGACTGTGGGGTGCTAATTCTAGTTTTATCTGGTTTGTGGTTTTGCCATATTTTTATCCTTTGTATCTCTCAATCACTTCTTTTTCCTTTTTCTCTTGCTTCTGACTCTTGAGCAGCTGTAATGTGTGAACTTATATTATATTATATTATATTATATTAAAAATGTTCATCACAATATCCCAGAGCTGAAGGTGATGTCAGTAGATGTCTTGATTTAAGCAATTACCAGTCCAAAACCCCAAAATATTCCATTTACTATGATGTTAAGACAAGAAAATGCAACAGATTTTCATATCTGAGAGGCTTGAACAAGAAAATGTTTTAATTTTTTGCAACACTTAATTTGGATAGTCCAGCTACAGTTTATAAAATACTTGTAACATTTTGACAGCTTTTTAGTTGACTTAACAATTCAACAGTTTTGCTTTGTCTGTAGATGTTTATAAAGTATAACTGATAATTTGATAATTCACTACATATTCTCTGAATGATTTAATTGAAATTGAACTATTCACTGAATCTATGCTGCGTACTATGCTACGTACGCTATAGATAAGCTGTTAAATATCTACATAATGATTAAAACACTCAAACGCTGGCTCTAAACTAAGCTGTTTAAATGTTACAAATACTCTGTCAAAGTCAAAGAAAGATCCTTAAACAGCTGAACTTCAAAGAGGCTTCATCATCAAATCCTGCCAAAGGACTGTTCCGATGTCAAGGATCCTTCGAATTCTATCGAGGATAGAACCCTTTCTTCTAAGAATTTCCCAGGATGCATGTGTGTATCCTCAGTGGGCATGAAGTACCCACAATACTTTGTGCACAATTTACTAGAATTGAGGACGGGGCCTCTTCAATGACACACACCTTGGCACTTGTTAGCCTGTTCCAGTGTGTGTTCAGTCTGCCTCTGCAGGACCGAACTTGGAAGGACTTGTCCTACCGAGGAAGCATCCTTGACTTTGAGAAGCATCATTATGTAGGTAGATCATCCAAATTAAGTGTTACCCCCTTTTTTACCTAAAAAAATGAGGGCCGCTTGATTAGTAGGTGATTTCTTGTCACCTACAGGAGCAGTGACTGAGTCCACACAGACAAACTTTATCAGTGAGGTTATATGGCAGTTTTGGTTCCTTATTTTGTTTTCTGAATGCAGCCATTCACTCCACTAAAGGACTTTCTGACAGCACAATATAGAGAATTTAACTTACACTCAAAATTCAACAAGGAACATAGTAAACAGGGACACCTGTGGTTCATCCTCTCATCAGCCCTGCTGCAGCTCATTACCTCATCGGTGCTTCTCTGTGTTTGTGTAAAGACCAGGCTGTTAGTGCTGTTAACATGTCAGACTGAAAATCCTATCCCCAGTTTGTTGATTCTTCCTACCTGCTACCTGCTACCTTGTCAAGCTCTAGTTTACCTCACATCTTCACATTAGCAGTGCTGGTGTGTTTTGCACATCTGACCATAGACTGCACCATTTCACATTACCTGTGGGGGTGGGTGCATCAGATGGCATGTTGAAATGTGTTTTAATGACAACAATACATTTATTATTTTGTAAATACATTTAACTTGTATTGTCAGTGAAATAAATTGTTGTACTTAATCCCATTTAAGGATCAACCATAGATCTTTTCATGCCTATATAGTACATATAGGGACATACATATATAACACACCTTGAAAAGCATTGCACTGCTTGTTGCTGTCCCATGCATCTGTTTCTGCAGATGTCTGCAGAAGCTGTGTTTCAGTCTGTTGGTGCGGGCTCTCATGACTCTGAGTCTGCCAGAGGGATGGCTGGTGAATAGAGAGTGTCCTGGGTGGGCGGGGTCATCCCGAATCTTTGTGGCCCGTCGGAGGAGACGGCTGGAATAGATCTCCTCTAGGCGTGGAAGTTGGGAGCCGATGATCCACTCAGCCATCTTGATGACCCGCTGCAGTTGTTTCTTTTCAGATGCAGTGCAGCTGGAGAACTGGAGGCGGGGTGCCATTCATTCCCATGAAAGCTGCTCAGAGTTGCATAAAGCCAAAACAGTTAGACTTCCCTGGTGTAAAGTTACCAAGCAGCAACCTCAAGGACTGAAAAATGAAGCGAACATGGAAGTACCAAAACCTGCAGTTCTTTGAACGGCTGCTTGACGCTTGCTTCAGAAGCAAGTCAACCCCCAGCAGATCCCCGTGTTCAAATGCCCAACTTTGCAGCAGAACTTAACATGTTTACAGCCTGGTACAAAAATGGTTTTGGTCTCTACAGTTAATGTCCTTGTTTATGACAACTGAACAGGGAGTGAATTTGTTTTATAACCCACCTGTTTACATTTTATTACGCCCAAAAGTTACGAATAAGTAAGGGCAAGCTGCTTTTAATGGCAGGCTGTCTGCTGATGGTGTTCTCGGCTTCTCAGTCAGATCCACCCCTCACTCCGCCACAGCTCCAGCCTCACGCCTAAATATGGTCACCTCTGGCTCCGAAAAAACCAATATGGCGAAAGCCGAAATGCCGAACTCAGGCACCACAAAACAGTCCACAAACAAATCACAGTAGATACGTCCATTATTTTTACAGTCTATGAAACACTTGAATGGGGGTAAAATGATTTAATCATGCATCTCTTCTAGACTTTCCATATATCATCGGACTGAGCTGATAAAATTCTGATAGTGAAATGAGTCATTTCACGGGGGTTGTGACTCTCAAACAAAAAACAAGAAATCCACTGATTTACAGACGTGTCTTTCACAATGTAAATCTATGGGAAACAGTCTTTTTGGGCCCAATTACGTCATATGATGGACCTAGAAGTTGTAATTCCACTGTTTGACCACTGTCAAATTGGCATTTGTCCTTCTCCTCTTGTTCTTGTTCTTCTTTTTCCTCTTCTTTTCCTTCTTCGAAGTTCTATTTCTATGTGTGCACATGGCCCTGCAGTCTCAGGAAGAGCGTTTACCTACATCAATAAGGATCGACTGTCCTGTGTGTTCCACAAGGACACTGGGATTCGTCATTAGAGGAGCACAGATGCAAACAATTCTGCTGTTTAAGAACACATTATGAATCTGATGTTTCTTTATTAAGAATAAATTATCTAAAGACTTAGGAAGACATTGGTGAATGAGGCCCAGTGTCAATTAAAGTATGAACAATGTAAAAAGCACTAGACTGACAAAAAAGAAGATCTTTCAATATTATATGTGTGCGCAGCAGAGACATGGCTTTAAAAAAGAAAAGTAGAAATGATGGGATAATGTGCCCGTTCTGAAGACAGTCACAAGGGAGAGTAAATCAAGGACACCTTAAATAAGATGAGGTGAATGACCATATACAGTACGCACCGTCATTTGAGTGTGTGTGTGTGTGTGTGTGTGTGTGTGTGTGTGTGTGTGCATATGAGTCACCTAATGAGTGTTGTTGGTTGTTATACAGGACTAAATTACTGGTCGTGACTCATGCTGATCAGCCCAGGACAACAAATGATCAACGATGGGGGAAAAGAGAGGAGTTAAAAGGGGAATACCACTTAAGAATTCATGATATTCCAAATTTCCTCCTCCACTGTAGTGGGATTATATTCTGTTAGTTGTTTAGAAAGTACACATCATGTGGGTGAGTAGCCAAGTTTGAATTTGTCTCCCCAACAAAAGTCTTGGCAATCACAGTCGCCCATTTTGGTTTAAAGGAAGAGCACAGACAGTGTATTAGACAGGGAAGATCATAAGAAGCAGAAAGAGATGTTCCCACAAAGAGAGACAGCCATTATACCTTCTCTTCCCAAATAACACATAATTGCCGTGTCACAATGTAATGTGTTTAGATGGCTGGCGCGCGGCTCCATTTGAAGATGACCTAAATGACGAGTGATTAAGTATAATTTGCACATATTATTAATAGCAGGAGGTGACAGAGTGGTGCTAGTCATCTGCTGGGTTTAGTGGAGAGGACAGCAGATTAGCTCTGTGATCAAATATACAAACCAAGTAAAATGACCTGATGTTTAGTTTGGTTTGATTGTGGTGACCATTAGCTGAAAGAGAGCTCTGGAGTGTTTCCTTCTCTCCATGTGATCTCATATTTTATAAAGCAAACGTTACCTGTAGTGACACTGAGATTTCTTAATTAAAACAAAATAATATGAATACTCTTATTTGTATATACAGAAAAGCAGCTCAAGCATTTAGAGTAATCACAAAAAACAGGATATAAAACCCCCTCCATAGATCATATCACACCTTTTCTCCAGCAACTTCCGTGGTTTCCTGTTAAATAACACATCCATTTCAAGATTCTACCTCTCACCTTCATATCTAGAACGCCCTCCCTGTACTCTTAGATCCTCTTCTGCAATCCAACTCACATCACCATCTGCCTGCTTGGCTACCATGGGTTCCAGAGCTTTCAGCTGTTCTGCCTCTGCCTCTGGAACTCTCTCCCCTCATGACTTTCGCAATGCTGACTCCCTGTCCACTTTCAAATCCTGTCTGAAAACACACCTTTTCATGCTGGCACATTCAGTCTGATATAATGGTGACACATATCAAGACTTAACCTGATGATGACTTTATGATGATGATTTTATACCTAATATCTATAATTATAATTTTTGTCAAGTTTTTTTGTTTGACTATATAATCTATAACTACACTACGATATGATACATACGATTCCAGTTGTCTTTGTTAGCTCTGCTAAATTCAGGCTAAATTTAGGCTCTTAGGTCTATTTTGCAAGCCTTGGTGGTCCTTTCTTGCCGTTGGATGTTGGCGTGTGTGCATGTCATCATCAGGATGAGGAAATCAACTCACCAGTCTATGAACTGTCCTCCTGCAAACCTCTGCTAGCTAGCCAGGTCGAGGTTTTTCTAGTGTAAACATCAGTTAACATTTAGGGAAAGATGGAGAAGATGGCACCAGCTGAACTAGCATCCTGCTACAGCCATTGGAAATAAACTAGACAAAGTTTTCACCGAGATATCAGGAGCTGTAATATCCGTTGATCCACCAAAAGCTTGGCTAAATCCTGAATAGCACCTATCAACCAGGTGACTCTTTTTTGTATGCTGACTTGACAGTGCAGGGAACTCTGGTGAGAGAAGGAGAAGAGCCAGGTGCTTTGTGCCAAGTTCACACTACATGACATTTTTGTCTGTTTTGACAGTCACTTCCTGGTAATAAAAGTTCCTGGGAATGTCGGTGGAAAAGGGGCTTATGTCAAATTGGGTCATGGAGTCATAAGATCTTGTTGTGGCTTGGCCGACAGACATGACAGACTACACAATGGTCCATGACCAACCATCCCTGGTCGTCTTTCACAAATTTCATGATGCCATCGGGTTATTTTATATTATTATTATATGTATACTTATATTATTATATAGTAGAAGCACAAATATCAAGAAAAAAACAAATCATAAAAATTTGCAAGTCTACAAAATCAAGCAGGCAAAGTGATTTGTGCCACCAGTGTTGGGTGTAATTATCCATCTAGCCTTCCTTACAGTCAATATAGTGGTGGAGATGACAAAAAATGGGTATTTATTAATCTTGTAACGTGCCTTACTTTAGTTGATCATATCAGATAGGTTATGGAGTTGATCTGCAGATGCTCCAGTTCCAAATAAAATCAAACTTCTGTATGGATGTCAGTTTTTCAGCCACAACAAAAGCTAAAATGTGACCCGCAACAGACGGCGAGGCTTGTTGTTTTTAGCCAAGCTGATGCACGGAAAACTTGCAGCCTCTACGACCTGTTAAGAGGAGTGAGGAGTCAGCAGTTAGTGACATATACAATTGTCAACAGGTTTTTCAACAATTATGAATCACTGCAACCACAAGAGGCTCTCAAGCATATACAGTAGTACTAAATGTGCACACTAAATATTAGGCTGATTGGACCAGCAGTTTACGAAACCAGCTGTGAAGAGACAGATACACACACACATATACACACACTCAAGCATGCATGCATACACACTACCAAGTGCATGATCCCCTCAGGGGTTGTGTCTGGAGAAGATAATAACAGTAAGGAAAACTTTGGTACATTTCCAAAATGTATGTGTTTAAAAATTAATAGTAATCATGTTTTTTTGAATGAGAGGAAAATATCTAGCAAACATTAGCTAGGTTGCTTCAACCCTTTTTGACGTCCTTGTTTTTAATGTCAAGTATATTCCATTTTTTTAGAACTCTAATTGAGTTCATTCAGCTACACAGTTAGTGTGTGAGGGATGGAGTGATTACATTACCCTGACCCTGACTTTCGGCCATAACTCCCAAATGGAATCACCTAGGTGCTTCAAATTTTCAGCAACTGTGGCAATTCCCAAGACACACAAGCACACCAAGCACATTTCAAGCCCCTACGACATTCTTACAGGGGGTTATGAATTAAAAACACCTTGATCAATCGCATGTCTCCCACCTCCCGACATTGTAGAGTAGAGTCGCAGATGGCACTTGAAAATACCCACACGGCAAAAACTTACAGCTCATTATAATCTTCCTATCAAAAGTTATTACCAAAATGGCAAGTTACGAGGTAACTAGGTAGTTATCATCCATATAACCCTAACCTAACCCTAACCCTGACCCTGTCTTAACCCTGGATAGAATATCAAGTGATGTAACTGTTTCAGGCAAGTTATGAAACTTATTTTTTAACATAAACACTTATCCTTATTAAGTTATGAACAATCAGAGGGAAGAGGACGTGTGCTCTATTTTCAGTTCCTCTGCACCTTTATACCCTACCCTCTCTCTGTGCTGGTGGACCATCATTTGCATGATGTATGGTTTACCAAGTGCTGAGGGGAGGAGCGTGAACAAGTGCCTGTCAAACAATCAGATGGTTCCTACATGATGCATGACAAGGAGGAAGCTGCAAAAAGGACAATCAATAGCAATCTTTATTCAACCAATTTCCATGCATGAAAGACACAGATATACCTCTAATGTAATGCAGTCTTTATTTCATTAGCTGCTGCAATTTCAAGTCATGTCAGTTTCAACTGAATTGCTGAATTGCTGAATTACCTGTTAGATTTTAGACCGATGTGTTAGACAGTTGCATTCCACGGCAGGTCATCGAATCAGTGTGGTCTGTGTTGAAAACCTCCATTGTGGAGGCAGCTGCCTCAAAGATATGGTTGGAAGGTTATTAGTGCCAGTGGGGCGACAAACTAAAAGAAAGAGGCTTTGCGGGCTTGGTTGGCTGGAAGGTCTCCTGAAGCGGCAGATGGGTATCGATTAGCCAGAAGGGCTATGGCTATGGTGTCACCAAAGCAAAAGCCTGAGTGTGGGGGGAGTTTGAGGAGGCTAGGAAGAAGGACTTTTCAGTTTCAAAAAAGTTCTGACAAACTGTTTGATGACTCAGGAAGGGAAAGCAGGGCTTGTCACAGGCTGTATTCAGCAGCAAAGCAGAACTGCTGACCCAGACCAGGTGATATAGTTAAGCAATGGAGAGAACATTTTGAGGAACTCCTAAACCTGACCAACACGTCTTCTGTGGAGGAGGCAGAGACTGAAGAATCAGAGGAAGCCTCACCCATATACCTGGCAAAGGTCACTGAGGTAGTCAAAAAGATCCTCGGCAGCAAGGCATCAGAATTGGATGAGATTTGCATGAGATGCTGAAGGCTACGGACATTGTTAGGCTGTCTTGGCTAACATGCCTTTTCAGTGTTGTGTGAGGAGTGGGGGGCCCTTCTGCATGTTTGCACGTTCTCCCCTGTGTCAGCGTGGGTTTTCTCCGGGTACTGCAGCTTCCTTCCACAGTCCAAAAACATGCAAGCTAGCTTAATTGATTACTCTAAACTGTGAGTGTGAATGGTTGTCTGTCTCTATGTGCTAGCCCTGCGACAGTCTGGTGACCTTTTTGAAGTGTACCCTGCCAATCGCCTAATGTAGGCTGGGATAGGCTCCAGACTCCTGTGACCCCCAACAGGATAAGCAGCGATGGAAAATGAACGAATGAATAATTAGAATATAACTAAAATACAAGACAGCTTTATCATGACCAATACATCTAACATTTTGCCATAGTGATATCAACAGGTGTAATCCCAATATTCAAGTATAAATCAAAACCCTAGCACTATACTTTAGGTATCCACAGCTGGACCTCTGTTAACCCCTAAATCAGCCCCTGAAACACCTCTCTTACATCTACATAAACAGCTTTTTCTCTGCTTGCAGCTTTGCATTTCCATATTAAAGAGATGGAAGAAAGTGGAGAAGTTAGTTCAGAGGACACAAAGAAGATGATAAATGAACTTATACAATAAGCAGTCCTGATGTGGCCTCTGGTCACACTGAGGGTAAAACTGCTCAGTGACGATGCTCGTCATCCAACAGAAATAGAATTTTAATTTGAAATTTCTGCTGTTTTTCCTGTTTCTGCTTTTGTGTGCGACTGTGAGAGTCTTAAGACCTCTGTTGGATTTCAAGTGTGTGTGTTGCTGTGGATCCCAGGATGATCCCAGCCTCTCTAAATGCTAATGATGTGTGTAGGTGAGTGACAGAGAGAGCCCTGCTTTTGACCAGCAGGGAAGCACAAGGAACAGAATCGACTTACAGCTGCTCAGGCTTCCTCATTCACTGTAAAATAATCACAATGATCAAGCAATAGGTTGAATTCCAGCTTCAGCTTTCTGATCAGTATAACCTGAGGAGACCTTCCCTGAGTGCCGTATGTGTCTTCTTTATAACTTATAAAAAAATTTATGGATACCCTCAGCTTCACTTTTGAAGATGGGGAAAAATGGTTTAATTGAGTCTCATTTTGTTTTTATCCACCATTACATTACAGAATAATAACAACTTAATGTATAAGACCTAATAACATGATGACATCACTAAGAATTAGTCAGACAGGTTGTTAACAAACCTCCAGTTTAGAAAAACTTATTTGAAGAGAAAATAAAGGTGAACAGTAAAACAACTAATCTGCTGTAAACTTTCATCATAGTTTAAAGACTGACTTCCTGCTTCAACCTTGACTCGCTGTACTTACTGTAGTTGTGCTCACACAGTTTTCCAGTATAATGAGGGATCATTAGTGACATTTCAAATGCACTCACTGTCAGTTTGACCTCCAGGTAAAGAGGTTTAGGTAATTAACTGATGACCTGTTTACAACCTGTCTAATCGTCTGGCTGCTTGTGTCTCTTGACATGTCTGACTTTACTGTGGTAAAGTTGCTGGGTCTCATTCGTGAAACGTGAGCAGAAGGACTTTGTGTTTAAACTGTTCGCAGAAAGAAATTTATGTGTATTTCAGCATTCATCAATATGTGAGTAGCTCCAATCTTTTCATAGGTACTAGCAAAATCTACACCTGTTTCTGACTGCTCGTAGTGCTTGTGTAAATAAGGGATGCACATAAATATTGCTTGGCATTGTTAGAAATGACAATTTTAATTAGTATTGTGCTCTGTTATGGTCACAATATGCTGATGACCTCAACAATCAACTGTAGTTAGGACTCATAGAATGTTATAACAGTCCATGCTGTATCATAAGTTATCATTGAATGTGTTAAGTTGAGTGAAGTACATATTGATGCATCTATAATGAAGCATGCTTCATCATAATGTCTCATTGTTGGTGCTAAGTAAAGTGTGAGCATCTGAGAAGACTAGGTGGTGATGGTGAGGTGGAGGGTCACACAGCAGCAGCATGAAAGGACTGCTGGGGGGAAAGCAGTGATGTAAGCAGTGAGATGATAGCTCGCTGTGCTACTGGTCGATTGTGGATCAGCTGTAGAACAGCTGATGACTCTATTGACAGCCCTGAACTGAGCATATGTGCAAGGAGTGAATAGCGGGGTGAGCAAGGAAGTTACAGCCTAAACATGAAAAAGTATTGTGTTCCTGACTGAGCTTTCGCTATCACCTCCAGTTGTCACTGGTTATTCATGGGCGGGGAGTATGCTAATTGCTGACCTGTGGGACAGCGCTGTCAAGTTACAATTAACTGGCATTCGAGAACATACACCATGCTTACGACAGAGTTTCCCTGCAGGGTTCATAAATCTGTTTAGGTTTTTAGACACAAGGTTTTTCATGTGCAAATCATGAATGAGACCAGCTGTGTTTCTTGAGCTCAGCAATTAAGTTGGCGAGTACTATGTTAGAGTATAAAGAGGTTTAGGAGAATCACATCTAACAGTCAGTCAGCACTGACATCCCAGGGATTTGTGTACTCCCTACTGCGCTCTCTACACCAACATCTGCACCTTGGGAAACCCATTTTTGAAATTTGCACACGACACAGCGGTCATCAGCCTCGCCTGAGACGGTGACAAGTCTGCATACAGGCTGAACCTCTGGTGAAGTCACTACATTCTAGGGTTGAACACACTTAGAACTGTGAAGATGATGGTGGAGAGAAGGCCCCAAACACTGACCCTGCTTCCCATACTCAACAGCACTCCACCCATGCTAGTGGCTCAGTGAGGCTGTACTGTGGCACAGTAGTGCTGTGAGCTAAATGCAAATATCAGCATGCTAACATCAGCACATTAGCTGTGTTCACCACCTTAAATTAGTTTGTTAGCATAACAAACATAACCCATTTGCTAATGAAAACTGAACACGAAGTACAACTGATGTCATTTGTTTTGCAGGCATTTGGTCATTAATTAATGTGGACAAATTAAAAACTCATCAACGTTATAACAATTCATCCTGAGGCAACATGAGTAGGTTTACAAAATGTCATGGCAAATGTATCCAAATGTGGCCTAGACATTACACACAAAGGAACAAATAGTAACCTCAGTGCTTTTAAACAAAGATTCCACAATACAGCTGTATAGATGAAGGCTGGAATCAACTTGAATCATAATTTAATGCTTTAAAGAAAACAACTCCTGGTTTCGAGTAAGATATTTGATGACAATGATTAATCATCATGTTTAAACTGCTTTGATATGGATTCATTTTAAACGTTTAGAATCCTTACAAAAGAGAATATTCATATGATAGCATACCAGTCCATCAGGGCTGTAGTGTAATTTCCCTTTAAATAACCTAAGAAAGCCGAATGCAAGATGAAAGCCCATTTCAAGACTGACATGCTCTGTGGTGTATGTCTTTGTGTCCTGCTGAGGCTGTCCTATTGTGACCATCTCTCCAGCTACCTTTTCCTGGATCTGTCAATGATGCTGAAATAGCTCACTAGTCACATCCTTTTCTCCTTCTTCCCAGCAAGACCTCTGTTCCTTCTCAAACAGCAGAGGTCTGCTCTTCTGTTCCACTCTTTAGTCTCCTTTGATGCTGAGGACAGCACAGACAGATATGAGAGCAGATGAAGCTGGGCCCTGATGCCCCCACTTACAAACTCTCACCACTTGGTAATTGACAATATGGGGAAGAAAAAATTATTTTTTTCTCAGTTACCTTGTCCCTGAACTCAAACGTATACTATGCAGTATTGTCGGTAACTGTGTGCAGACATGCTTGCCAGCCAAAGTGAAAGTAAAAGGCAATCTAAGATTCAGTCTTTCTTGGCCTTTTGCCTCACTATATTTGCTTTTTTTCCGGCACTGTTTCTCTGGACGCCTGCTGCTCACAGCCTGTCACCTGTGAGCCTTTTTATAAAGCCCAACCTCACCTGGGTGCTGTGGGGGTACACACCCATAAACATCTTGAACACAGAAAATTAAAAGACAATAAGAAAATTCATGCAGAGAGGCAGAATCTCTGAAAAAAACAAAAAAACACTACCACACATATCTAATGGGTCATATGTGTTGACAGAGAGGAAACACTTCTGTATGAATCATGTTTTTGGAAAATGCCTGCTTTGTATAACTTTATACATTAGGGTGTTTGTTATGATTTCTATCACATGCTGATACAGCGCCCTTACAGTCCTATTCCTAACCATTGGTCATTTTGCCTCGCTCATTCATTTCTGTAATATTGTGCTAATATTCTTCTAAATTTTCCATATAAATATGTGTGCATGTTAGGTTTGTTTGTGGTGGAGCCAATCACAGAACACAGACAAAGGTCGCAGATTAAGTTTAACAGGTTTATTTCAAGTGTTACTGTAGACAGAGATGGGTTGAAGAGACAGGATGATGGGAGAGCGGCTGGGTGGTGGGACAGGCAAACAGGAATCCTGGAGCACAGGGAAGAAATAAGCATGAGTTGGGTTACAAGAACACGAGGACTTCTTCTCAAACATGCAAGGGTAGAGGCCTGAGCATAGCCACTAGATCTGGCAATGAGTGAGAGGAAAGCCAGGGTTTATAAGCAATGAGCTATGATGAACTGATGTCTGTGCCAAATTTGAAGAAATTCCCTCAAGGTGTTCTCGACATATGGCATTTATGAGAACGAGACCCATGCAAGGCCACAGTGACCTTGACTTTGACCTATGACCACCAAAATCTAATCAGTTCATCCTTGGCTCAATATGGACGTTTGACCAAATTTGAAGAAATTCCCTCAAGGTGTTCTTGAGATATTGTGTTCATGAGAATGAGACAGATGCAAGGGTCAAAGTGACCTTGACCTTTGACCACCAAAATCTAATCACTTCATGATTAAGCTCAAATGGACGTTTGTGCAAAATCTTGAAGAAATTCCCAGAAGGTATTCTTGAGATATTACATTCGCAAAAATGGGAAGAATGGACGGACAACCTGAAAACATCCTCTGGCCTTGGCCTTGAAAATGCACAAAACATTTTTTTAATCATGAGTAATTTTACATCTTCTTAACCATCTGAAAGTGTCTTCTTATGTACTGTATGGACAGTTTCCCTTAGATTGGCATCTGTTGGTTTTGTTAATATTCATATCCTAATATTTAATATCACTCTCCAAACCTGTTGATCTCCATATTGCTGTGGTACCAAAAGTCATTAGGGTGTACAATTTACTCCACCTCTGTAAGATGCAAACACATATGACATACTTAATTGGTGGTACTTCATGTCAAGTTTTACAATCTGGGGTTCTAGATGAATATTATCTATGGTG
>JAGQAX010000005.1:9066236-9079745 GCA_019142605.1 Cephalopholis sonnerati | reverse complement strand
AGAAAATACTATTTGTGTACTAAACTACAGAAAGATTTGCATTACCACAGCCCTGTGACTAGTGTAAGAGCTAACAGACCCTTTGACTGTTGGTTGTCAGAGAGCTTTAACAAACCTCCGCTGATGTTACCAGGACCTGGAGGTCTTGATCTTTTGGAGGAAACTCTTCCTCATGTCGAAGATTAATTTCTCACACACTAAGTAATACCAAACCTTATTTGAAGACATGGATCCAGACAGGTCAATAGTTTACAGTATACAAAATTGATTCATAACTGTCACTCTAACCCAATTCAGACCTCTGCAGTGGTCTGTATTGACAGCAGTAGTACAAGATTGAGGCAAAGCAGAGCAGGATGATCAGGTTCAGAGCACCAACGCAACACTCCGACCGATCGTAACTTAATCCATCCACTTCCTTAGTGACGTTGCATCCAGGCAGACACAGATACAGTATCCTCAATGTAAAATCCATGAGCATCACGTTAGCCTCAATATGAGGTGGTACACTAGAAGTTAGTTCTCAGTATGGCTTAGCAGGAAATTGAAGGCTTAATCAGTGATTTGAATATGAGCCAAAGAATAATATTAAAGCAAGACTATGAACCTTTTGAAAGAGTAGTGTATTATGACATTTCTGGTAGCACTTCACATTGCAGCTCAGTAATAGCATAGTAACTGTGGGGTAATGGTTTGATAGTAAAGGTAATGATAAAAAAATTATTTAGTAATACTATGTAATTACAATAACAGTACCCTAGGTATATCTGGGTAATATTAGACACTGAAATTTGAAAAAAATACAATAAAATAAATAATACTAATAATGATGGGGAAACACATTTGAAGACAGTAACAAGGAAAAACTATTTATTAATGTTATAGTAATATTTTGGTAACAATATGCCAACCTCCAAACACAACAGTTTTATTAGAACGATATTTTGATTAAAAATGGTAATATGGTGTACAAACTGAGGAAAAAATGAGGTGGTATAGGTTGATATTTCACAATGTTATAGGCTACTATTAGCTTAATATCTTCAGCTGTAGGTCTGATGATGATGATAAGCCTCTGGTGGCAAGGGCCAATATTTCAGGCTGATCAGGAGTTGTCACAGTGGTTACCTTTTATCTACAATACATGCCATCCTCTCAGCTCACTCAGTAATTTTCCACTCTCTCCACCTCGCTACCACACCTACCCACCAGTGTATCACCTGTCCACACATTTCCCACTCCTGCTGGTCCACTACACCTGTGGACCATTTCCTTCTGTCACTATAAAGACTCCTGCTTCACAGACAATCATTGCCAGATTGTTCTTTGCTTGACTTTCCAGCATTTATTCTCAGACTGCTTGCTTGTTGCCGACCCCTCCTGTTCTGCTTCTACATTCCTGGTGTCTGTTTGCCTGTTCCCCATGGCTGCTGGGAGAGATTGTCATCCAGCTCTCCATAGTGAGTTTACCTGTTCATCCACCTGTGGACTTTTGTGCTGCTCTGCTGTGTGTCTGCACAGTCTGTCTTTGTGTGTCTCCGTGGATTCCACTCATCATCGCCACTGACAAGCCCCTCCCTGTCTAATAGCTAATATAAAGCTATCGTCTGACAATAGCCGATGGGTTCCAAGACTGCATTTTAGCCAGTGTGCTCCATCTCTCCACATGGACTGTTTACCTGCTGTAAACATAATTAGTCAATACTACTTAGATTACAGAAACCAGAACACTTCCGACACCAGACTCTTGTCCTGCCACCTATAGATTCTGCATATATATGCAGATATCTGTTTATAGAGATCACCTTCAAAATTGGCAATTACCATGTCATGGTAATGTGTGTCCTTTTCATTTTGATGGGAATATTAGATTAAACTAAACACCAAAGGGCAAAAGGCCACCAGCGAGCCAGCCACAGTCAGTTTTCACAGCAGATGTAAGAAAAACTCTGATGAGGGTTAATATGAATTACAACATATTAACATATCACCATCACAACAGAGTGTTCCCACCTGCTGGCCACCATCATCAACCACCATCATCCCTGTACCAAAAAAGTCTGCAGTGGCTTGTCTTTATGACAACAACCCTGTGGCAATAAGCCCCAACTTAAAAGAAGTGCTTTGAAAAACTGGTCTCCCAGCACATAAAAACAACATCCCAACCATTCTGACCCCTCACTAGTTTACATGCAGAGCCAGCAGATCCACAGAAAATGCATTCTCCACTGCCCTCGACTGCATCTTGAAAATATCAACACCTGCATCCCAATGCTGTTTGTTGATTTCAGTTAATACAATCTCCCCCAAGAAACTTGGGAAAACTTAATACTCTGGGCTTGACTACCACACTCTGTAACTAGATATTGGACTCAGTTGAGATTGGCAGTAACATACTGTCACACCTCCTCTACTCCACTGTTATGTGGAAAAAGACTTGCATGCAACAAGCAGAAACTTTACATTTCCTGTGAAAATGGAGGTGCATTTCAAAGGACACAATGCATGTGGTGAGCAGTAATTGCACACTTTCCCTAAACATCGAAAATAGATGCAGGAGGCTACTTTGCATGTTATATTTTGATTTGTACGTCCACTGACAAAGTGGCACTATTTGACGAGTTGTTGAGAGCCGGTTTACCCTGCTGCCACCTGGCAAGCGATACAGAAGTATTCACTGCCGTACTACCAAACTACGGAGCAGCTTCCTCCTCAACCTTTACAACAAATTCTGATTTCTCTTGAGATTTGTCGTGAGGAGGTCAGATCTGGTGTACGCACTCTAAATCCAGGGATTCATTTGAGTGTCAGAGCTGCAGGCTGCTGACTGTAATGGTGTGGAGAGTAGCCTCTTGGCACAAGCTTACCACTTCAACGCAGCATCTGTCAGATGGTAAGTGTACCTTGGCATTGTGTCTGAGCAGGTGCATCCCTTCATCCACCCTCTGCCCACACAGACATGTTATATCAGAGAGCACTCACTGTCTCTAGATGGTTCAAGTGACATGATGGAGAATTCAGTTAATGCCACTGACCTGCACAGCCTCAACAGTCTCAACCAAACAGAGCATCTTTGGGTCTCAGGCTGCTCACCTTGTACTAGCACTCGACTTACCTGACTTTGATAGGTCTACAGAGCAGAATGAAATGTATGTGAATGTACCTGAATTAGAAGACAGATTTCATGAGTAATTTTCTGGCTGTTTGCTTTTTAATGACACCCAGAGATAGCCTCAATTTTCATTTTACTGCTGTATACTGTATGTGTAGCTGGCTTAAACTGACATGTCACCTTGCTAAACTTTCTGTGGTGTGTGTGTGTGTGTAGGAGAATGAGTCAGACACCAGCTTCTTGCCAACTGGAGGGGGGTTTATTCTGTGCAAAACACACAATATTATCAGCACAGCAACTTTTTGCTCTGTGCTAAAACATCCGCACTACTTTCCAGCGTAGCCTCTAGCGGACTGAGTGGTTAATTTCATGCCAGTTGTAAAGTTACAATGACATTTATGTTGCCATGTCTTTTTTTGAACCACTTGTGGCAATTATTTTACATTTTATAAATCAACACAAAATTCTGAACATAAACATATATAGAAACTCACATAAAGTGCATACGAAAAACTCCTGAAATTATGAATACGAAAACAATTTCACATTAAATAATATCACAAAGGAAGTCACATGTCTGTGCGAAACACAATATCATCAGTACATCAACTTCTTACTCTGTGCTTAAACATCCACACCTTAAAGGAGAGAGAAAGACAACAGCGGACCACGTGAGAAACTACCTTGGCCCTCTATTACCTTACTCTGGGATCGACTAAATCTAGCATGCTTCAACTATGTACTGTACTTGATAAAAGTGCTTTTACACAATAAAATAAACAGTGTAAAACTAGTGTTACATACACACAGTACAATTTACACCTTTGCATTGTGTTTTCACCACTTTTTAACACATTATCAACAGAAGCAGCCATATTGTCTTATCTCTGCCTAGCGTCTAGTGGACTGAGGAGGGAAGCGTGAACCTACAGGCAGTGATGTCATGATAGTGTTGAAATACATTTAACAAAATGAAAGCTCCCCAAAAGAAATGTACACATAAGCAATGGATATACGAAGGAAATACAACAAAATATGATCAGAAATTGATTTTTGGGGAAATATAAACTTGTTAAATTAACACAGGGGCTACATATGTAGCTTGTTCACATGGGAAATAAACTGGACCAGAAGCACTGGTGCCTAATGCCTTCTGATAGACAAAAAGCATAATAATGATTTTTTTTGTGTAGATACATAACAAAAATATGAATGACAACATTACCTTAAACTCAGGGTTTGTTACAGGCTAAGACTGGGGATGTTATTCCTAGATCGTTTTGTCACAGCCCTCGGTGTCCCACAGCAATGCGTCTCTATGTGAGGCACAATTGAAACCCATTGTAACACATGTTTAATGTTCTTAAATCATCACAGTTAGGTTAGGGCAACAAAACTACCTGATAAAGTTTAAAAAACATACCATGTTTTGGGTTAAAGTAAATATGTTTGTTACGTAATGTAACGTTAATGCGTGATCCATCCACCTCCTCCCACCCTACACAGACTTTTGCACCCTTCATATTACATCAGTTGCTTTCAGTTAAAAAAAATTACAGAGAGTAACATATTTATGTCATACATACATAGTATAACATGAGGTAAATACATCATGTGAGTAATATCAGTGCCCAGTGACCGTACATGAGTTACGTAATGTTACATAATGTACACGTGACAAAAACTGCAGTCTCCTAGGAGAAAGTCCAGTTTTGTTTAACCAATCTATCTCCCCTACCACCCACCCTACACAATTTTTTTTCACTCTTAATACTATGTCAGTTGCCCCCGGCCCTTTGCATCTCAAAAAGATGCTGATGGGTGCTTTTGGCATCAATAGCACATGCTAAGAGGTGTGACAATGCGCAGTAAAACACCGTAGGAGTAAGAATGGGCTGCAGTGCCAGAAAAATAGTGACAGAAAAATTGCCATGAAGATGCTGACAGGCATAGATTAGAGAAATGGCTCTCAACCTGGGGATGCCAACTCCCCAGGGGTCACCAGATGATTGTGGAGAAAATAATAAAGTATTACAGTATAAGTATATAATATAAACAACATATTTATGGGCGCTAACTTTTAAAACATAAAAAAAAAAAAAAGAAACTGTCATCAGAGACGCGTATTATTTATTTTCATTTATTAATCAGAACATTCAAAGTAATCACTCAAAATTGACAGGGTGAGGTGCTTAGAAACTGTACCGGTTTGCAGCTCTCTCTCTCTCTCTCTCTCTCTCTCTCTCTCTCTCTCTCTCTGTCTTTCTTTGCAAGCCTGGTCTTATAGAAGTGAAATGGACACAAAGTCTTAATAATCCATTATGTGGTGGTGGAAAAGATTGTGGTTTTGGTTGAAATGGCTCCATACATGACCTAAGTGACATAAAGTCTGCATACCAGATAGCTATGTATAGTTTCTACGTAAAGTACTTTGCATTGTTAGTTAGTTACTTTTGGTTTCACACAGGACATGAACAGCGGTCTCCTGGTTGAAAGTCCATCTTTGTTTTACCCATCCACCACTCTCCAGCCAGGCCTGCACTATCTTTCTCACTCTTTATACTCAATTTGTGTGTCCATCACAACAAAAGATCCCCACTGGTATTGGCAATATTTTTGTGTTGCCAGCATGTAATTCTAACACACTTCATGCCCACCACCACACAATGCAGTGTTAAGTCCATTTCCTTTGAGACTGTGCTGGGAATGCTATTGGGGGAAAAATATAAATGTACTGTAGAATGCTCTAAAGAAGGTCTTAAAGACCTCAAGTTGAAACTCGGGGTGCTTTCACACCTGTAGTTGGGTTCATTTGGTTGCACCAGAGGGAAAACATGATACATTGTTGCATTTTAGTTTTGGTTCATTTCCTGTTCACACTTCTTGCAAAACGAACCAGGAGGAGTAAACAGGAAGTTCTACAAAGTGACCCTCATCATCAGTGCATCATCAGGACCCACGTTGGGAAATCAAATTCTGGTGACTGACAGAAGTTTATGCAGCAGCACTTTAATGCTTCTCAAGTGTTTACATCCATATTCTTTGGTTTCACAAAGAGCTCACAGAGAAATGACTGACTATGAGCATTATTAGTAGGTTATTATTAGACTGCAAATCAATCACGTTATGAATAATGACTAACATAGAGACAGGATGAAAAGAAGGCATCTTGTATAGTATTGATTCAGGGCTTAATACTGTGGGATGACTGTCACACTCTTTAATGGACTTAATGAACAGACAACATACACGGAGTCGGATACAATGATGGCAGTTTTTTTTATCAGGGAAAATACCCTTGTGCATATGTGTTGCCATGGTTACATGTATACTTTAGCATACACAGGTTGTGTGATTAACGTGGCCTCAGGTTTGATTATGAGATGGCGGACAGATTTTACATTCACCAGATGGATTTATTTTTGTTTTGGCTGTTGAAATCCTGCTAAAATCAAATATCTGCTATCATCAAATCCTGTGGTTGGTTCATTTTCTTTCACACCACAAACAAAGCGCACCAGAATCTGTTTGAAAGCAGACTCAGACCCACCTTCTCGAGTGGTCTTGGTTTAGCTGTTTGGTTTGCACCAGGGTTTTATTGACAGCTTTCCTGCCACCCAAAATGAACCGCACTAACCGCGCAAACAGATCTGAGTTTGTTAAAACCAATCAGGTTAGATGTCAGAGCACTCTGAGACTTTAAAAGTCTAATTATGTAGAAATCCCTGCTGTCAGTTTGGACTCATTGATGACCTTAGCAAAGTTCCAGCTGGGCAGCGTGCTGATCATACTGCATTATTGTTGGATGTGCTTTGAAATTATTTGCTTCCCACAAACTGTGCATGACAACTACTGTATGGTTACTGAAAGGGAAAAGCCGTGGTTAAGGAGACATTAACTTCATACTGGGACACAATCTGGTCTCCCGCATTAAAATCAGACACACTACCCAAGCATCCAACTCCCTGACTTCCACAGAATTAGTTTCCAGCTGTTTACAGAGAAAAAAACCACAATACATCCTGTTTGGCACTCAACATTGGCTCTAGACTTAAATTGTGAGGTACAGGAATTGTTCAGTATGGACGTAATTCTGAGGACACTGTCCTGCATGAAGTTCTTGGCAACCTCATTTTCCCTCTTTTCTCTTCCTTTTGTTCACCCCCTCTACTCTCTTCCACCCACTCTGCCTCCCATCTTTGTTCTCTTTTCAGTCTTCCCCCTTGTCTGTGTTCTTTCCCCACTTATTTGACATGTCACATTCTCTTCTGTTTCTCCTTGTATCATGTCTCACTGTGTCTCTGCTCTATCATCATCCGGTGCCCTGACTCTGTGGTAATGCCCACCATCATGTCTGAAACCAGTGACCATCATTACAGTCAGTGACAGTAAATCCTCAGGTGGGTTAGGGTCCCTCCGCAGGTCAGTGTGTGATGTGTATTATCACAGAGTGAAGGTGGAGAGTTAGAGAGAATGAAATGGTTTCCTTCCTCTCTGCTGTACTTTTCACCTGACTATTAAAACATGTTTATTTGGACCACCGCAGGGACGATGTAAAATATATCCAATATATTTTCTATGTTTTTCGCTCACAAACATTTTGGATGAATTTCATTAGTGCGGTTTTCTGGCTCTGGGCTTTTGAATGGGTTCTAATAACCTTCAGATATAACTATGATAATAATAAAACACATCAATATTACTGTTACTGAAGGTTGTAAGCTAACACCAAGCCTTGATAGTTACAGAGGAGTATCAGTGTGCACAATTATACATGTTTATGCAATATCACGTGACACCGAATGGTGTTATACTGAATATTAGCACGGCTGTGATTCAGTCATTGGATGGAGGCCGCAGGCTACAAGTTCTACAAGTAGCATGTAGTAATTGACAGTAATAAGCGACAACAGGTTATGATTTGTTTGTTTATTTAATCAATTTATTTGGCCCCATCAACACAAATAATTCCACAGCTGACTGTTGCTAGGCAACACATTAAAATTCCTGCACACTAGCTTGCTACTTTGTGTAGGTTGACAAGTCATCGCAGGCCAGGCACTTTTATATCATGTACATTTATCTCCAACCAGTGAAGCAATAGTCTGTTGACAGTCGCTTTGGTGCCATGTGTGATTAAGATGAGTTAACAGCTTGATTAGACAGTATGATGGGACATCGGCTGATGATCAGACATGTTTGCAGTCAAGTATCTGGGCTTTGTTCTATTCCTTCATCCTCTTTTGATGCCCATTCATGATTTAAGGCTGGGGTAGCCAATTTAATTTTGGCTTCACTTGGAAAAAACCCTAATAAACTTATATTGTTGTTCAACAGGACTGAGAGAGGACTTCTGCACCTCCTCTTGACTCTGTTTTCAGGCTTTAGAGAACCCTGATGATAGACTTTGGTCGCCTGAGTCCAGACCTTCAAATTCGCCCACTCCACTGAGTTAGAGTTGACTGATTGATGGAAACAGAGTGTAACAATTTGGCAATTCTGTCTGATATCAGGCAAGGACTTCGGCCATGGTCTGTTACAAGGAGAGGGCGTTCCTATTGCCTAAACTGCATAGTAACCCAAAATGAGGAAGACGGACTAAACAAGGAGAAAGTCTAAAAGAGAGTCTGGCAGTAAACTAAATAAAACGTGTCTATATCAGCAAAGTGTTTAGAGGTGGAGAGAAAATGTTGCTTCGGTAACCGGAGCCAAAGTCTCATGGCTGCGGCTTCAAGTTCATGTTTATGTACTTAATGTTAGCTATAGCCTCAAATCACAGTGTGTCCTCTGTCTTACTCCGCACCTCACTAGGAGGAGAGCAGGCAACAGCTCTGGAGATGGACCTTCATTTAGTGGCCACAGCAACATAAATCCAGCCAGCGTGAACTCCAGGACAGCACCCCAAATAAGCAAACTTTCTGTTGCTGCTGTTACAAAGGTTAGATCGGATGTTGCTGCTGGCCACCAGCACGCTGTGACATCATGTCTACAGCTGCTGACACAGGGCCAAGCAGTCCACAGTGGCGGGGAGTGAAGTGAAGGGACTGTGGGGGGCTAGCAGCTAATTCTTGACTCATTTGTGGTCTGATAAACAGAGAGAGAGAGAGAGGGGTTAAATGAAAGCACTGCGTGTAACCCAGTGGGAAATGCTGGGTTACTGTATGAAGTGTGTGCATATGCCCATAGTCGTCTGGTGGAAGGGGCTTAGGAGAGAGAGGGCAGAGCTCCAAGAGCATAACGTTTTTTTTTTTAAATATATATTTTATTTTATATTTTTATATATTTTTTGCCTTTTGCCTTTTCCAGATTTTTGCCTACCATGGCTTTCACTCAAATGTTATTTGCGGAAATATGTCAATTTCTTGTGCTGCAGAGTTTGTTACTATGACTGTTAATGTAGGCTAATTAATGGTTTATGTAATTAACAGTTAAGAACATCCGCAGTGTGGAGTGATACATGTTTAGTTTTATGTTAGCACACGATGTAACTTGCCTCTTTTACAATGAATTGAATGAAGTGTTGCGTGAGCATCCACTGTTTTGCCCTATGGAAGGTGACGTGTTGAATTCCGCTGACAGCAATATCTCCAGCCGTACTGACTGACTGACTTCTCCTCTCTGTTGCTGTCAGCTGTCTTTTCCCTTGGCCATCTTCCATTCCCTTCGTCTCCAGTTCATCATTTCAGTGTCCAGGTCTGAGCCCACCAAAAGATGCTCCACTTCTCATCATCCAGATCTCAGTATCCTCCTCGTTCATCACCACCAACCTCAGTGTCTACACTCCATCAGTGGGTATCCTACACTACTCACAGCTTCTCTAGCCTCTTCAAGAAATTTGATGACATCATGATGGGGTCTAATCACCAAAGACTTTTTTCATTTTTCATCCACACTGTTTATCTGTTACATAAGTAACTGATCATTTTAATCAAGTCTCTCCTTATTGAACTGATGATAGCTGTGGGTTTGTTTGTTGTTATGTCAGCACTGTCAATCAAATCTTATTAAACCACACAGTCCTGATGAAGCAGATTAACTGAATCCTAATAAACATAGACTTTTTTTCCAAACTTGATACTTGATTGCTTTTTATTTAGTTGTAAACAGTTGTAATAGAGAAGTAATTAAGCATCCCCCAAAATATGTTTTTAGCCATGCAAAATGCTCTGCTTTGGATAATAATATGTGTATGTAATATGTGTTTTTCCACAAATAAGTCTATGAAATTACATTTACTCACTCTCTCTCATTGAAAAGCCCACATATGCATGTATAAGACGGATGATACTTTCTATCTGTAGTTCTTGTACAGTCTACATCACTGCTACAGTTGGTTTTTAATATTGTTTTATTGATTATTAGTAAACAGATCTCAAAGGCTGCTGCAGAATATTGAGCACCACTGGTATGAAACATGTTTAACCAGGTGCCTGATGACCTCTTTCAAACAAACTTCATGGTCCATTAGGGATTCAAGGCCTGATTCCCTTTACAATCTTGGCAACGCTCAGATTAAATTAAGCTTTGATGTTGTTCCGTGTGTTAACAAGAAAAAGAGGCATTCAACCCAATTGCTAGAAAAAATCTTAGCATTGGCATTTCTGCAAACAGGCATTTGTACCATTATCTTTAGGCGGATACGCTGAAACTTTGAAGCTGTAAGAAAAAGCAGGGCAAGGTCAGTGAAAAACACCGAGGTTCAGTGGCACAAACGCTAAGGATGTAAATCACTTGTTTCATTAGCTTTTGATTATTTGGAGAATGATACAGCATTTGCTGGTATTGCAAGGTCTGCCAAGATACGATTTTGATTTGATTCTATTCAGGGCCTTGCAATCGATATGAGACAATATTATATGCCCATTTAGCACAATCAGTTACAGACAAACATGTCAATAATTGTTAATACTTGTGACTGGTGCAGTTAAGGTAGTTGCTAACAAGTGGCTAAATGAGACTGACATATTTTATGTCATAGGACAAAATGTGAAAGTCTCTTCAGCTTGGGTTAACCACAGACCTTATTTCAGGCATCTAACCAAAAACCTATTAAAAAAACCCATAGACTATGAGACAAGGGAACCAGGACTGCTAAAACGCTAACTCATTTCCAGGTTATAGGACTCATTCCCAGAGCACTCCATCTATTCCCAAGTAAATAGCCTTATCATCACCGTCTTTTCCTTGGCTGCTGGCCATTATCGGCCTGCCACGGTTTGAAGGTGACACAGAATTTCAAAATAAATATATCTTAAAGATATAGATGGATCAGAGTTTTCACCTTGCGCAAACGATGAAATGAAATGAAATCAAGTATCTGAGGATCTAAGGACACATTCACACCAGGATAGTCCGCGGGACTTGGTTCGATTGGGTGGGGAATGCAGAAAAATTTCACACCTTCATTTGGTTCTTTTCACTTTCACACTGCACTTTTAGAGCAGACTAAACCGCCTGGACAATGTCACGCAGTTACAACAGCTGCTCATTTGGGGGAGGTATTTCCTGAAACGACCGCTGACCAGGAAGGAAAAAAAGCATGAGGAAGAAGAATTTAGAAGAGATTAAAGATTAAAAATCTTTTAAAGAAGAGATTAATGCAGCAGTAATGAAAAAGACGACAGAGAGCCAGAGACTATGAAATGCTGCTGTGGTTAAACAGATGCTGAGCAAGGTATTGCAAGGATTTGAAAGCTTTCAGATCACATATATGTCTATAAATCATACATATGCACTGCGCTCTATGTCACCTTCTGTCTTTGGTTCGCTGGATAGTCCATTGCATTTCCCACTGTAAGCAAACTGCACCAGGGTTCACTTAGAAGTGGACCGAGACCCACAGGAACACCAGTACAGGTGTGATATGGTCTGTTTTCTGTATACCAGTTAGAAGTCTAGCAGTCACATTCTGTACCAACTGCAAGCGAGATAAAGATGACTGGCTTATTCCCACATACAGAGCCTTACAGTAATCCAGGGCATTCATGACTACCTTCAGGTCATTAAACCAGAGGATTGGTTTGAGTTCGGCAATATTTTTAAGTTGGAAAAAAGCAACCTTTCATGATAGTGTTAATTTGTTTGTCAAAGTTTATAGTTGAATCAAAGATGACACCTAAAATTCTGGCCTGGGCATGAAGGTTAGGTGATATACATATACGTCGATGATGATTGATGGATTGTTACACCTCTATTAAACACTGATGAGAAATGCCAGGAAGTATCATTGAAAATCACCCATGTTCTTACTTACTTACTTACTCCTCTTCATCCCCTATGGGACACAAGGCTTCAATGAGCTCTTTCCATTGCGTTCGATCCTTGACAGCATGCCGCGCCTCTTCCCATGACAGGTTCATCTTTTCCAACTCCAGTGTCACAGTTGTGCGCCAGGTGGTTTTGGGCCCTTCAGCCTTTTCTTTTGCCTAGTGGTGTCCATCTTAAGGCAACTCTCATGATCCAGGCCTGTTCCATATTTACCACATGACCTAGCCATCTCAAACATCTGTATGTGATTTCCTTGGTGATGCTCCGGCTACCTGTTGTCTTGTATGGTTGAAGATTGGAGATTTTGTTTGGCCAGAAGATTTGGCATAGTCCTATCTGACAGGCTTCCACTCTCATCATGTCTATTTTGACCACTCACCAACTCTCTGAACAGCGTCACAAACACTGATGGAATCACCAACTTCAGCGGTCTGTAACTTGGCAGCTATCTCATCTAGGCGTAACACCATCCACCATCACCTCAGCTTCTCAGTTACAAAGTCAGCTGACAAACGACATCACTTTAGAAATATTAATATTTTTTATAATATTAGGAAACATAATGTAATGTATCAGTGGTTTGGAGAAACGCACAATAGCAACATTTTCTTTTGGCAACAGGTCTGAAGGATCATGTTATCACTAAAAAACAGCTTTTTGAAAAAGACCAGTTACACACACCATAAAAAGACATATTTCCCTGAGCACTGAAGCACTGTTAGCTTTTCTCCCTTCTCACATGTACGCTGTTTTATACATGTGATTCAGCACCATCCAATCCGTCCATCTAAACAACCTTCTCCTCTCAGTTCCAGCAATGTGTCCTTCAATAAGCAGTTGATTGTGCTTATTGGGCCTCTGCTAGGATCCAATGAAGCTCTGTGTGATTTGCCTCATTTCAACAGCGTAGTAATTGTGCAAAGACGTGTTATGCTTTGCAAAGGTGTGCCCGAGGACCAAACTAACAGCATGTCATTAGAATTGATTATTAGTATCATGGCCACATTAGCTCTCGACGTGGTGTCCAGGGAATATTAAAGCTTCAGCAGTGGCTTCCTCTAGAGCCTCACTGAGATGAAATATGGTTTGATTTAGTCGGGAACATGTGCCACAGTGTAATCACGTTTATT